>JAWWLV010000158.1:6675124-6711090 GCA_035041135.1 Platyrinchus mystaceus
CGAGCCGGGTCGGCGGTGTCCGGGAGCGCGGGGCGGCCCCGGGCGCGCCCACGACCGGCACCCGCGTGGGCGGCCCCGCCGCACGCACCGCCCCGCCGGCGCGCTGCCCCCGCACTCGTCTCGCCGCCAGCCTCGCCTCCGCTTTTCTGTCAGAAACGACGAACCGCCAGGTGCGGAGGTCGGGAGGTTTAGGTTGGATATTAAGAACAATTTCTTCCCCGAAAGCCCTGGCCCAGGCTGCCCAGGGGGTGGTGGAGTCCCCGTCCCTGGGGGGATTTAACAGACGTGTGGATGTGGCAGTTGGGGACATGGGTTAGTGGTAGCCTGGGCAGTGCTGGCGGAACGGCTGGACTCGAAGGTCTTGGAGGGTTTTTACCGTCTCAGTGATTCTGTGATTATTGCAACAAGACAGTGACAATTACTAAGAATTAGATCCGAGATTTTATGCAAATTGATAGGAGCTTTGGAAGTGTTACTGGAGATATCTGGTAAGGCAAAGTGCGGGTCCCCAAGGTGGACAGTCTGAACTTGGCAAAAATCACTGGAAAGTGAGCGCTGGGGACTCCCGCCGTGCGCCGAAGCAGGTGAGATCAGCCCGGAGCACTTCCCCTCCCCACCCAAGAGCACGGTGCTTTCACCTAAAGCAAACAGAAGTTCCCAGCCACTCCAAATTAAACAACTAGTGGGCAATTGTGTGTGTAGAATCTCCAAAAGTGTTGGAAAACCTGCTGATCTCCAAGCCACATAGAAAGCCTCAGATTCCACCTCTTTCCTCTGCTGCACCAGAGACTCTCCCAGCACAGTTTGTAGCACAGGGAGAGGCAGAGACGTTGCCCGGATCAGAGTGGGAGAATGGCTGAGCAGGAGACCGGGACTGGCTGTGGCCGAGCAGGAGGAGTGCACTCATATTTTCCAGATAACATTTTTTTCCCCTGCTTTTCACTTGCAGTTCTTATTTAGGATTTCAGCTCTCTGAAATAGAACTCCAATGTATACAAGTGTCTCATCTGAGGCATGGTACTGCCTGACCGTGCCAGTCGGTCCTGCTGCAGAGGAAAAACCTCTGAGGTTGTGCTGGCTCCGGTGGTGATGTGGAAGAGCCACCCCCGGGGTATAGGTGTCCGAGTCCCTGAAGGTGGGTCTGGGCACTCCCTGTCCCAAGCACGCAGAGACCCACGGCGTGAGGGGATGGGGTCAATGGCTGGAGCAGGGACCAGCCCAGCCCACCTCCTCCTGCCCTTTCTGCACCCCAGCCTGTCCCCCCTGCCCTGACAGCCCTCCCTGCACCCCTGCTGGCCTCCCCTGCCCGGTATGTGCTGGACAGATGGGGAGAATCAGCAGCACTAACACTTTCACTGATTACTTTCATTTTCTACCCATTTCACTTATTAATTTTCTCACCCTCTTTTTCCTACCAGAATCCATTAGCTGGACACAGAAGAAGTAGTTTATATTCCTATATAGTCTAATTCTTTTGAAAATCACACTTTCGCAGACAAAAGACAATGGCTGAACCACAGCACTGTCACGAGGTGGATGAACTGCAGCTCATACTGTGGCACTGCTGGAACGATTTCGTCTCATGCAGTGAAACTCATTCATCAGCTCATGGGTTTGGTGTCTTAAGGGATGATGCAGTGGGGAGCCTGCTCTGCTTCCCTGCTCAGGCAGGATGTCTCTTTAAGGCAATAAAAGAATTCTTCAACAAATTAATGATGTTGTTAAGTTAGAAGATCTCATGGATCTCTCACCAGGGCAGGATTCTTCTTTCCCCCGGCCTATAAGTACATTGATACTGTGTCCAAGGTATCCTCATTGACACAGTGTTACCTTTATATTCCTCTTAGGCAGATAAATCTGCCGCTCAGGCAGTCACCTAGATGCCCCATGTGGTTCCCAAAGAGGTGGGAGGGGTTGTTGTTTGTTCTTGGCTTTTTCTTTTAGTTCATTAGGACCAGTTGTTTCAGTCACACATTAGAGGATCCAAGGTTGCTGCCATACCAGGGCAGCATCGGGTGGTTTGGATGTGTCCTCCGCATACAAATCAAGTATCTTGGGTCTGGTGCTGTTGAAATAAGAAGTACAAAGATCCCACAGCTTTGAATTTCATGCCAGATAGTCAACAAAGTGTTCATTCCTTCTATCATTATGCTGTGGCTTGAGCAGCAGCAGGCCTGCCCTGTGCCCAATATGCTGCTGGCACAGCAGGGAGGGCTGTCTCCCCCATCCTCAGCAATTCCATCATCTTGGCAGACATCCTCACACGTGGAGCAGCTCTGCTGTGGGATTCCTTTGGCCTGTGTACCTTTCTGTATTTGGGGAACTGCTTTAAGCTGGGACTGTTGTAGGGAGGGGGCTGTGAGGGCATCCAGCTGCAGGCCCTTCAGAAAAATCTGTAAATATATGAGAGTGATCAGGTTGTGTTCCTGGACAGTTTCACCAAAAAGCCCACTGGTTGGAGGTATTTTATTGTGGGGGGAGTTGTTTTTTTCTTTTTTCCACCAGTGCCTTTTTTGGTGATACAGCAGCACTATGGAGAGCAGATAAAAATCAGTCCCTTGCTCTCCACACTCTGGTGTCTGGGCTCCTTTCCTGTTGCATGCAATTTTGCTTCATTCATCTTGTGCAAAAGCTGGAACCAAACTCCAGACCTGAGCATTGGCTGTGCTGATCCCCTACCCCAGAGGCACCTGCCAGCAGGGGCGAGCCTGGCTGCGGGCACGAGCTCACCAAGAGGTTGGGCTCAGGCCACTGGTGTGCCAGCCCCACAGAGCAGTTGGGTGTCACCAGTCTGGGACCTATCTCTCCGCTTTTCATTTTCTCTCCTGCATTCAGCCTGTAGCTGAACACTGACACGAAACCCTGTGCATTTCCCGGGGCAGTGGCACTGAGCTCCTTCTTCACCACCTTCTGAGATGGTGACAAATCTCCTTTATTTATTCAATAGTGTCAGGAACCTTTACGCTATTTATAGGCTGTGCCCATGCCCCTCCCGAGATGTTTGCAAGACAGATTTAGCCCCTTCAGCTCCTCATGGCCTGTCCCTGAGGGATCAGCTGCCAATCCTTGTATCAGCCCGTGCACCGTGAGCGGGAGCTGCATGAGGGTGACTCACGCGCTGTGCTCGTCCGGGCAGACCTCATCTCCCATGAATCTCAGCCCTCCAGAGCTGGGGGAGCCCAGCCAAGTGTCTGCTTCCAAAAGGCTCCAGCAAGGGAGTGGTGGAATTAGGCAGAGGAGGAAGAAAAAGCCTGTGGAGGAATGCTGCCGTGGGAGGGGAAGGAGTTCTCTCAGGAGTTGTTGGGGTTCTGGGGGTCCTGCAGCTGCTCCCCCTCCAGTGCAAAAACCAGAATTGATCAGACAGCCCCAAAACTCCAAATAATTGCTCACTTTTGTAGCTTCAGTCTGAGCTGCTTGTTCTGAGAGAGACACTGGTCCCATGCTCCCCTGTGAGCCACCCTCACTGACGGTGCAGCCCCACAGTGTCTGGGCTGGTTCTGCCCACACCTTCAGCTGAGCCATTAATGCACCTTGGGAAGGCTCTGGAGGGTGTTTTGGAGGGAGGTGAGAGCTTGTTCTGCTAGTCCTCTGAGGTCACTGTGAGTGAGCCGGAATGTGTGCGGAGCAGTGGCCTGAGTGGCTGCACAGATCCAGGGCAGAGCAGCAGGGCCACAGCTGTGTGTGTGTGTGTGTGTGTGTGTGTGTGTGTGTGTGTCCCTGGGGACACAGTGGGAACACAGGTGTGTGTGTGTGTGTCCCTGGGGACACAGAGGGAACTCAGCTCTGTGTGTGTGTGTGTCCCTGGGGACACAGTGGGATCACAGGTGTGGGTGTGTGTGGGTGTGTGTGTGTGTCCCTGGGGACACAGTGGGAACACAGCTCTGTGTGTGTGTGTGTCCCCGGGGACACAGTGGGAACACAGCTCTGTGTGTGTGTGTGTGTGTGTGTGTATGTGTGTGTGTGTCCCTGGGGACACAGTGGGATCACAGGTGTGGGTGTGTGTGTGTCCCTGGGGACACAGTGGGAACACAGCTCTGTGTGTGACCAGTATTTGGTCCGTCAGACTAATGCAGCCATGCTGGCCAGAGGTGGGCTTCTGGATCCTGAAGCTGGGACTTTGTTGGGCCTTCGCTGGGGCTGAGCTCTCTACTGGTCATCTCAGGTACCCAGAGCTATCTATGGCTGGGGCTGGCAGAATCCACTGGTGATCCGAGCAGTCGGTGGGTCTGCCTCAATCCTGGGTCTGAAATTTCATTTGTTCCATTGTGAGGTGGCAGCTAAACGGGGCAGTTCCTCACCAGCCTTGCTGGGAAGCCCATCTGGGACTGCTGGAGCTGTGCAGCAGGAATGAGCAACCACCTCCTGCCTGAGTCCCACCTGTGGTGCCCAGCAGTACCAGCTGCCATCCTGGCCAGACAGAAATGGCGACCCAGAGAAGGGCACGCTGTTCATCCCAAAGGTGTTGGGGTTGGCTGTGACCCCTCTGCCTTCTCTTCCTCTCTTCCCCAGGCTCCCCACTCGTCTCCAGCACAATGGCCTGCCAAGAGAGCGAGTACCTGGATGACCAGAAGAAATGCGTCCCCTGCAGAAAGTGCATGCCTGGGCAGGAGCTTTCCAAGGTAAATTGACTGCTTTGTAAGGAGTGGGAGTCATCTATCACTGAGGCTTTTACAGTGCTGGGTGAATCCTCTTCCAGTCTCCCTTCAGAAGGATGATCTTAAGTCCCAGAATATTGGGAAGAGCTGAGACGTGGTAGGATGGGATGGTTTCACTCACCCTGGGTAGGAGGGCGAGACAATGGAAGCAGGAGGTGGTGAGGGATTTTGGGTTGCTCCTCGTGCTGCCTTGTTTCCTTTTTTCTGATAGAAGTCTGAATTTCCTCTAGTCCACAGCCCTAAATGAGGTCACGCCGCCTGGCCGGGCTGCACGTGGGTGGGTGCCAGCAGGACAATGCTGTGGGTGGGCCCGGCCCAGCCTCAGTGGGGGGAGTCCCAGCAGGGTCTCCCCAGAAGTGCCTCCCTGGGCACGGTGCTGCCGGAGCTTTCCAACAGCCCAAGTGCTCCGGTGGGCCACGGCCGGGCAGGAGACGGTGTCCTGGGGGAGCCGCGCTGGCGGCTGCTCTCGGTGGGTTCTGAGAACCCCGCACATGAGTTGTGGCCCCGCTACCCTTTCCCCCAGAGAAGGGACAGTGTTCCCCTCGGTACCATTTGGAACCCACCGTGGCCCCTTGCAGGACTGCGGCGACGGCAGCGGTGGGGATGCGCAGTGCGTGGCCTGCCCTCCCAGGAAGTTCAAGGACCGCTGGGGACACCACGGCTGCAAGCCCTGCCTGTCCTGCGCCCTCATCAACCGCCTCCAGAAATCCAACTGCACGGCGACGGCCGACGCGGTCTGCGGGGAGTGCCTGCCAGGGTGAGCAGGGCCAGCCTGAGCGGAGCCACGGCTGCACCTGGGACAGGCAGGGAGGGGGTGGGCAGAGAGGGTGACATTTGAAGCTACCTGGGTCATGCTCATTACATGGAAGTCAGACCCATCTGATGGTCCCCTTGTAGCTCCAGAGAAGGGAATCTGAAGGCTTCCATTAATCAACTGTGGAGGAAAACTTCCAGGCCCGAGTTGTTGTGTGGATGCCAGGGTGGCCAAGCCCTGAAAGATGAGGAGTTGTAGACCACTATGGTTGATGGTCCCGAAAGAGGAGGACAGAGGGGTGAAGTGTTTAAGGAGTTACTGAAATGAAACTGCTGTATACAGCCAGCCCACACCAAGCCTGAGGGCTGCAGACACACATTGACCACCAGTGGGACTGGGACAGGAGCAAGTTGAGGCTTTGGTGTGAGAGCCTCTTGCTGGACACAGCTGTAACTGGGGTGTTCCTGACCCTCTGGGGATCTGCTTATCTCTATAATCTGCTTCAGCAGACATGGGGCCAGGGAGGGAGTGGCTGTTGGAGGGATGTCACTCCTTAGCAAATGGCTAGGCGTGAACAAGTAGCTCCAGTGCAGCTTCAGCCAGCGATGAGAGCCCAGCTGGCTGAGCAAGAGTGGGGGGTCGGCTGTCCCCCACTGCCATGGGCTGGGCAGCACAGCTGGCTGCACAGCCAGGGTGGTGGGGCCTCACCAGGGGCTGGGCACTGCTGAGCCCCTCTGCTCTGTTGGCAGGTTTTACCGGAAAGCACGGATCAGCGGGCAGCTGGAATGGGAGTGCATCCCCTGCACCAAGCAGACACCCTCCTCCGAGCCACAGTGTAGGTTGCCCCTCACTGGGGGAGATTGGGGTGGGTGGAGTTGCAGCCCCAGTTGCTGGAGGAGGCACAGTCATGGCATGTGGCGAGGGACACATGGGACGGGGTGGTCCCAAGCCTCAGAGTTTGGCTCCAGCATTTTGTGGCTGACGTTTGCAGGTCGCTCCAGAACTAACCTGGTGAAAGTCGCCATCCCCACTGTACCACCACAGGACACGGCCCTTCTTGCACTGACCAGCAGCGCCCTGATCATCATCGTCCTGGTGCTTCTGGCACTCTCCATCATCTACTGTAAGCGGTTTTGGAAGAGCCAGTGCCAGCGAGGTGAGTCAGTGTTCTCCTCCTCTCTATGCTATTAACCTGTGCCTGTGGTTCCTTCTTGCTGTGTAGAGTATTGCCCTGAGCATTGCCACTTTGACAGCACAGTGACCCAACTGTTACTTGGCTCATACAGAATAGACACCTTGTGCTGCTTCTCGTGCCTGCAGGACCTCTTGTGCGCTTTGCCTGCTTAAAGACAGAGAGGATCCTCCCTCCTCCTCTGTGCCATCAGGAGGAAAAGGAGAAGGCCATTTTGCACTCAGAACTGACAATTCTCTCTTCTGGGGTTTCTCAGGCTGGGCAGCTCTTTGCTGCTGAGGGAAGAGGGCAGTAGGTTTGGTGGCCAGGTCTGGGGCATGTTGGCATCCAGCAGCATGCCAGGGAGCTGCTGGCTCCCGGCTCCTTGCCAGCAGACATACCACAGGGCTGAGGACGTGCTGGGGAAGTGAGCCAGGCCTTTGCTCAGGCTGGTTCTGTTCTATCCTCCAAGTCTTCCTGAGGACTCAGAACTTCTCGGGCCAGCGAGCAATGTTCCCGACCGCAGCGGCGCCCGGCAGGTTCCTGTGTGAGGAGCAGATGTCTGGTCCCTGCTGCCTGGGTATGAAGAACCTCAGCCCTTGCTACAGGCAGGCAGAAGGTACCTACTCTTGCTGCCTTCTCGTGGGGAGGGAGGTGGTGCTGGGCTCCAGCTTGAGTGACCCAGGACCTACTGAGATGCCCTTAGGCAGGAAGGATGGAGCTGGATGATGAGCTTTGCTGAGCCATGCCTGTTTCTGGTTCCAGGCCCTGTGGAAGCAGTGCAGTTCATTTCAGACGGGGAAGCTGTGGGTCTCCAGCTCCCTTCTCTCCAGCCAGAGATGGATTTGCCACCGGCCATTGTGGTCAGCACTGCCTCCAAGGCCCAGCTGGGCAGGAGCCTCCTGGAAAGCCAGCCCCTCATCCGGGCCTCGGGCCACGGTGACTGCCTGGCCGGGGTCCTGCCGCCCCCCGCCCCAAGGCAGGGCCAGCCGAGCACGGTGGAGGCCCTGGCCCCCCTCTCCTCCTGCGCCTCTGAGTTGCAGCACAAGTGGCCACATGCACCAGTGGAGTGCACCGAGCTGGACCTCCAGAAGTTTTCCACCCAGGCAGAGTTTGTGGGCAGCGAGCGGCCGGACAATGCAGCGAGCCAGGCAGTGAAGAGGATCCCGGCAGAGAGCAGTGGTGTGGTGCACGAGGGGGCCCATCACTTGCCCCCCACTTTCCCAAATCCCACCGTTGATATCCCCCCTGGGGAGCAGCCGGTAAGTTCCTCCATCCTTATCACTCCTCTGAACTGCTGCCAGGTGCCCAAGGCTCAGGCACAGGAGCTGAGCTTGATGGAGGGCTAGGGATGTGGACTGAGGTTTGTTGATATGGGGTGGCACAGCTGGAGGAGAAGCACCATTCTGTGAGCCCCTGTGATGGCCCTGGGAGCAGTGCCAGGCATTGCTGTTCTCAGTAGACTGCCACCAACCTTGGGGTCTTTGTCTCACCAGGTGGATGATGCCCAGAGCCTGGTGACTCAGATCAGCAGTGCGGCCAAGGGTAAGTGGTCTTCCAGCCTTTAGTGCTGGTTCACAAGGTACATTTTCTGTGATGCTGCCTTGAGTGGCCTGCGGGCCAGCGGCTGATGGAAGTCCAGTTGTCACCAGTTACCAGCTTCCCCAGGACTGAGCCAGCTCCATGTTGCTGTGCTCTGAAAGTGATATTGGAGGAGATGCCTGCCCTGGCAGGATGTCCTGTCACCTGCTCAGCAGGGGTTGGGGACTGGAGTCTGGCTGCTCTGTTTTCCCTTATCCTGGCCAGGTAGGACAGGTTCTAACCCAGTTTCACTGTGATGCTGCCCCCCAGGTCTCCTAATTGCAGAGCTGCCCCATTCCTTGGTGCAGTCACTTGCCTTCTTGTTGGACCCTTCCTTGAATGGTGTGAAGAACTTCGGCCACGTGGCACTGGAGCTGGGGCTCGTGCCCCAGTTGCTGGGACGGATCTCAGGGTTTGAGCAGCTCGTCGCGCACTTCACCTACACGGGAGCCGCGGTGACCGTCCCGCTGCTGGCACAGGCACTGCAGCGGCTCCAGCGCTTCGACGCCTTGCTCCTGCTCTGTGACCACTTCACAGTCAGCCCTGTGACGGACCAGCAGCACTAGAGGATGCGGAGGGATGAGGAAAGCTCCATGCACTGTTGGTGTGGGAGAGGATTCAGTGGCCTTCAGTCACGTAACGTCCCTGGTGTGCATGGGGGCAGAGAATGGAGATGGTCTTTGCACCGTGGAATGGAAGGATGCGAGGGGTTCTGGGAAGCACAGCTGTGCCTTCTCCCAGCTCCGTGTGGGAGGGCTCGCTCAGGCCCCTCCAGAGGCTGTTTTTCTCTGGCTGTGACACCCTTGCCTGTTGGTCACTGTGCTGCCCACGATGCAGTGCTCTGGCTCTGCAGTGAGCCCCGTCCTGCCCCACTCTTGCCATGGGGTCCCTCAGCCATGGGGCTTGGTCTCCATGGGCAACACCCTCCTATGGGCCTAGCCATCGCCTCCCTTCCATTCCAGCTTTCCTGTCCTTCCTCTGGTCTGTGCTGTACTTTCCTAGGTGCCAGATGCCACTTTCCCAGTTAGTTTTTTGGTTGTTTCTCTTCCTCCATGCTGGGATTTCCTCAGCAGAGGATCTGGCCATGGCTCACATGCCAGGCTCCAGCCTTTGCCTCCCTGTGCCACCCTGTGCCACCCTGGCACCTTCCCTTTTGTGTCTATTTGTCCTGGCAGGAGTCTCAGACTGATCCCCAGGATGAGCTGGTGTACATTCTTGTCCTGGGGCTGTGGCTGCTGGCCTGGGGCAAGTGCTGGCTCACTCCCGGGCTCCTGCCATGGCCCGCAGCCATCCGCTGCCCATCGCCTCCAAGGCTTTGAGGGGGCACAGGGCAGCAGGGGCAGGGTCGCTGCACTGCCTTGCCCTGGAGAGCGGGTGGCAGCTGGGGGCTGAAGCCATGACTGTGCTCGCAGTCAGTGGTGACATCCCTGTGCCAGCCACAGCAGAGCCAGCTCCCTTTAATTTTTTTTTTTCCTGCCATAAAATGGCCTGATTTCTCATTCCTGGGAGTTGCTACTGGGAAGGGGAGAGCCCTTCTGCTTGTAATTTCATCCTGTAATTTCATCAGAGTTTGTCGTGGTCCTGCTGCCACTGGGTGTCCCAGTTTCGGTTGTTGTGCCCGGGGCTGAGGACTGGAGGTGGTCAGGTTGTTCTCAGTCTGCCCCAGCCATCGGGTCTCTGTCTGTGGCCCTGGCCGGGAGCGGCGGCGGCGGGGGCGCGTTCTGGTGCGGGGCGCGGCGGTGCGGGGGTGGCCGGGCACGCGGGGCCTGCGGCTGCCGCTCCCGCCGGGGTCACGGGTGGAGCAGCTGCCAGCGGGGCTGCGGCGGGCGCCGCCACCGTGGCTCAGTGCCAGGCGGCACTGACAGTGCTGTCCAATAAGTGCCACCCCAGTTGTCCCGAGACTCCCAGACTGCGTTGCCGAGGCTGAACCGGTGATGCTGGCTCTGTTGCTTTGTCCCTCACGGCCGCGGTGGGTCCACCGAGCGCTTGCTGTGATCCCACCCGTCACCGGGGTCTCAGGCCGGGCCGGCGGATGGTGGTCGCCAGCAAGTGGCACTGTTACCCCGCCGGCTGAGCCCGCAGGCCTTGTCTTTATGTGAGCACAGTACCTGGAAGAGGCGGGATCCGTTCTGGGAAGGCAGCCCCCTCACCCCTCCAGTCCCGGGTATTAATAGCTGCTGGTGTTTCTTTTTGCTGTTCAGTGCTGTTGGGACTCAAGCGCACCCAGGATGTGCTCAGATAAGCAGAGGTGTGGGCAGTTTCAGCTGGATGTGGCACTTTCTCTCCCCTGCTGCTTGTTTCTTCCACAGTCAAGGTCATTTTATTGCTCTTTGCTCCCCGAGACCCAAAGTGTTGGTCCTTGTGCCATCTGGGGCCAGGGTTAGCTGGACTCTTGCTGCACGCTCAGGTTATTAGGGAGCAGCCAGCAGTATTGCTGCAACACACGCAGCCTGGGGCCAGGGATTTCATGTTTGAGGTTTCTCTGCTGCAAGGAGAGTGCTGGCATTAATCACCTCACAAAATCCAATAAATATTTCATTCCTCTGTGGGCACACTTGGTTGCTTCCAGCAGGAAGGTAGAGAACTTCACCCACAGCGTCTGAGTAAGAGCCTTCCTGCAGCTCAGCTCACCAGCCCTGGCTTTGAAGTTGGAACTGGTCTGGGTGGCTTGTCCTGCATGTCCCTGTGTCACCAGTGCCACCAGTGTGTGGTCACTTGGGGTGCACAGAGCAGCAGCAGCGGGAGAGGGTGGCAGATCCAGCCCCCTCCTGTCACATGGCAGCATCAGGACAAAAGGGTGGGCAGGAAGGGCTGTTAAATTAAAGCCATGAATGATAGGGACATGTCACACGTGTGTGCTGCAGGTCCCTCCATGTGCTGGGCAGCTCTGTTGGTGTGTGGGGTGGGGGGGGTGGGCTCTGGGCCAGAAGATGGAGTGAGGCTTTAATTCTTTATTTTTCTCAGTTCTACAAAGAAATCAATCCCATTCTCTTTATAGCAAACTATTATTTTTCAGCTGTTTGATGTCTAAGAAATATTATTTTCAGCCAAAACTTAACCCCTGCCTTGATGAGGCAGTGTGTGATGTGTAGGGTGGTGTGTGCCATGCCGTGTGTGATGTGTAGGGTGCTGTGTGCCATGCCATGTGTGACGTGTAGGGTGGTGTGTCCATGCGTGTATGATGTGTAGGGTGCTGTGTCCATGCCATGTGTGATGTGTAGGGTGCTGTGTCCATGCCATGTGTGATGTGTAGGGTGCTGTGTCCATGCGTGTATGACATGTAGGGTGGTGTGTCCGTGCCATGTGTGATGTGTAGGGTGGTGTGTCCATGTGTGTATGACGTGTAGGGTGGTGTGTCCGTGCCATGTGTGATGTGTAGGGTGCTGTGTCCATGCCATGTGTGATGTGTAGGGTGCTGTGTCCATGCGTGTATGACGTGTAGGGTGCTGTGTCCGTGCCATGTGTGATGTGTAGGATGGTGTGTCCATGCGTGTGTGATGTGTAGGGTGCTGTGTCCATGTGTGTATGACGTGTAGGGTGGTGTGTCCATGTGTGTATGACGTGTAGGGTGCTGTGCCCGTGCCATGTGTGATGTGTGCCGTGCCACATGCGGTGTGTAGGGTGATGTCTGATGCTCAGGGTGAGTGTGTGCTGTGCCACAGCTCCTGCTCCCCTGGTGCTGCCCCTCGGGCCCCGGCCATGCCACTGGACGTGCTCCCTCGGCTCTGGGCTGGCAAGGGCTTGTTTAAGGTGCGTTTAACTTTTCTCAGTGCCCCCCTCAGAGCCTCACACGTGGTATCAGTGCAAGTCTCTGTGCTTGGTGCTCCAGCAGGGCTTGACATCGCACAAGAGCATTGCAGGATGGGGCTTTTCAGCAGTGGTGCCTCCCCAGCTCCCAGCCAAGGGCTGCTCCCCACTCTCACTGTGTCCATGGCAGGCACCTTCCTTCAGCTGCGGTGACAAAACCAGCTGTGTTTACAAGGGCCAAAATTTCTCCAGGTGGCCTTTAGCCCATGCCCCCGGGGATCCTTTGGCCAGCCTGCCTCGAGCCCAGCTGGAGCCCTCAGGGAAACACGAGAGCCTGAAAACAGGGATAATACTGGGACTTGGACATCAGAATTATACCTATCCCTGCATGAGGAACTGCTTCAGTGGGGAACCAGTGGACTTGATACTTGACTTTTGCCTTTTAATAGTATTTTCAACACAATACATGGAATGTAAGGGAAGGAAATTCCCGTAGTGCTGGATCTCGTGTCGCAGCCTCAGGAAGCTGTTTGTGCCAAGCTGGCGTGGCTCTCGGCGAGGTGAAAGAGATGAAATAACTCACCATCTATGCAAAACTTGAACTGGGGCTGAACAGTGGAAACACTCCTGTGCAGTGGGATTATTTTTTTGCAAGCAATTGGTTTTGACACTATTCTTGTCTGGAAGTCTGATTTGCAGAGGAATTTGTATGATAAGTTTAAATCCAGCCCTGTTCTGAGAAGCTCTTAAGCATAGACTTAAAATAGGCACATACTTAGTGCTGTTAAAGTGTTCATTCCGATGAACAATTGGGGAACAACTCTTGGATGCTGTTCCTGAACAGGGTGCTCATGAGTGTTGTCTCCTCACCGTGCTCTTACAGGAATAGGCAGTACTGACAAAGACATTGTTTTACTGATCTGGGCACACTTCTTGGAAGAGTCTGCAAGTGTCAGGGGAAGATGCCCTTTGTGTTGGATTATTTTATACTGCAGACTGGTGCTTTTCAAAAAAAAAAATCACTACATTTCTGTAGCCATGGTTTACCCAGGGTAATACATGGTGGTTTTTATAGTGGATGTTATTTTTCCTTAAGGTTACAAATAGGTTATTTATATTTTTGTAAATTCAGTGTTGTTACCGTTATAATTCTGATGTAGCATTGCTCTTGTTGGGTTTGGGGTGTTGTCTGCGTTCAAATCTAGCAGTAGCTGAAGCTCCTGCCTTCTGTGTTAACGGTGGGGGTTCCCCCACATTCCTCCAGACCTGTTGCTCTTGAGTGCTGTGTGTTTGTAGTTCAATAAATTTTGGATCCAGAGGTGATGATGCTCAGTGAGTTTTGATTCCCCTCCCAGTGGGTCCCCTGCCCACCTGCTGGTGGGGGCAAATGCTGCAGGGGCTGGTGGGGGCTGGTGGGCCCTGTCTGGCAGGGCAGGCAGGGCTTCTCAGAGAGATGCTGCAGCAGCTGAGGCTGTCAGCCTCATCCCCCAGTGTGGGAACAGGTGGGAAGGGCTGAGCAGGTGCTGCTGGATGGAGCAGCCATGGCCCTGGGCCCATCCCCACAGGACACCTGCCCAGACCAGGAGCATCAGCTTCTGATTGTGTGTGGGTTTAACCTTATTCGGAGGGGCCAAGTCTCAGGTGGGGTTTGCTCTGTGGCCTGGGGACAGGGAGAGGCAGAGAACCCTAAATGATGCCTAAGGAGCTCCCATTCCCAAAGCCTCACTGAGCAACAGCTGCTGTTTAAGCTCAGTAATTACAGTGTTCGTGCCCTTACACTGGGTCTGTTTAAAATAATTATTAGCATGAAGGATGGTTTTCTGTTCTAGCTAAAGCTGTGATACTTGTTCAAACTATGGCAGGCTCTATGGGTGCTTGCACTGCTGCAGCTCATCCTGCATGTGAGGATCCCCACGCACTGCTGTGCCTGCAGCCCTGGCTGCCTCTGCCATACCACTGGGCAATGGTGCAGCCTCTGGAATCACGGCCCTGAAGAACCAGTTATCCAGCCCCAAACACAAAACCATGGCAGTGGTAGAGGTATTTGGCATCCACAGTTTCCAAAGAAGCCATTTCCATGGAGCACATGGGTTCTTGGAGCCTGTTATCACAGATGTTTGACATGGTGCACCCCAGGTGTTCTGAGAGCACCCAACCTCACCACAGTCTAAAAGTGGTGATGATCACAATGCCCCTGCCTGCACCAGCCCAAGGTGGAGGCTGTGGGGAGGGTGCTGTGGCCCTCCCATGGGTAACCTAACTGCAGAGCCCAGCCCATGCCTTTCACTTGCCCAAGACCACTGGCACTGCAGGAAGGCAAGAGGAGAGGGCCAGAGGTGTCTGCTGGGAGAGCAGCCTCCTCCACGCTGTTGTGATGGGAATTCAGGGTATGCCATGCCTTATCTTCGAATGGTTTCCGGCTCTGGGCCTGTAACCATCCAGGACTCTGTATTCTCACGTGACTAGACACACTGCAGTATGCAGTCTGCTCTTCTAGAGAAGTCCCTGGGGCAACTCCTCCCATGCAGAGCAGATGTTCCCACCCAAGCCAGGAGCTGCCAGGAGCTCCCAGTGAATGAGAGGTTTACACCCCCTCTGCTCCTCACCTTGGAACGCTTGTGTTGTCTGGTCTCACCTTGTCTTTGGCTGATGCACAAGGAGTGATAATAAACCAACCGTGTTCCCCTCAAAGTACTTAGGAGTCTCATGCTCTACACTGGGATAAGAGGTAGCTGTCTGTGGACTAAGGCTGGCAGAGGAACGTATGTGCTCCATGCAAGCAGAGAAGTGGGAGATTGAGAACCTGCTCCTCGGTGGTCAGAGCAAGGCTGGCTCCCACCCCAGTCCTGGTGCCACCTCAGCTACACTCTGCAGAGAGGCTGGCAGCATGTCAAGGTGCTGGAGTACACGGTCCTTACCTCAGCTGCCTCCAGCAGGAACATCTCCAGCTGGGATGCAGAGCTATGCAAAGGCACTCACAGCTTGGCAAGCCTCCAGCTCCAGAGGGAATGCCAGGGAATGCTGCTCGGCCCACGCGATGCATGCGCACCGTCTCCTGAGCTGTCTCTGGAGTGGGAATGCAGACCTGTGTCCCGCTGCTCCCGGCAGCCACAGCTTGCAGACAGCAATCCTACCGAGCCATATGTTCCTGACAATGAGGTTTTGCTTTGAAGAACTCAGGTGAAACCTGGGGGGGGGGGGGAGATACCTCACCTGCATCCCCTGAGGATGTACCTGCAGATGTGGGGAAACTATCCAGCCTACTGCACTCAGCCTACTGCAGCTCCCCACTTAATGGAACTGTGGTAAATCCATCATGGAAGTGATTCAGGCACTCCTAGTATTCTGAATTCTGCAATGTTTGGCATGTATTACCAGTAAAAGGTCAAAATAAGCTGTGGAAGGAAAAAGAAGCTGCAAAAGGTTGAGGCTATTGATTAATTGATCACTTAATTCCTGTGGGAAACTGCCTGAGACAGGATGAGGCCACAAGCAAACATTGTCTGTGTCTCAAAAATAGGTACAAAATCTGCTGCTCTGAAACTTGCTGCCATAATTTTTGTTAGGTGTCATAAACTATCTCCTAACAGCACCCATGGTGTGGTCACACTGGAATCACACTGATAGCAGTGCTCAGCTTGGTCCAAGTGTGGCTTTGAAAAGCAATGACTTCTGTAATGCTGCAGGAACAGCAGAAAATGGTCAAGATGAGGCTTTGAAAATCCCTATTGCTGCTGTCAGCTACAATCACCAACTGCAGGTCCCTGCAGAGGGGAAATCCCAGGGGCAGGAGACCACCAAGGTCCCACAGCCTGCAGGACATAGTATGTGTCGGATATGGATGGATGCACTAAAAGCCTGTGGGAATGATATAGATGATATAAACCTTTATGCTCTGAAGCCCCATTAATCGCAAAGTAATAAGCAGAAATTCCATTAATAGGTACACTCCCTTTAATTGTCCCTTATGGTGTCCCATAAAGCAGTTGGGTTTGTCTCCAGCACATGGGTTAGGTGGTCCATCCATCTGATTTTATAAAGCAATTAATCTGTCCTCATCTGCCAAGGAGACTTTTATGGGCCTGTCACGGAGAAGTCTCCTCAAGTGACAGACTATTGTATTGCACAGTCAGACACGTGGTTCCTGCAGGGCTCAATCTGTGGCTTTTGGGCGGTTTTATTATTTTTTTTTTCCTCTCACCTCCAGTTAAGTGACAGCTGCTCTCCACTGAGAGCTCACTGCAATATCCTCCTGTGATTTGGTACTGCTGAACAAGGCAGCTCAGTCAGTGTGGGCTGCTAGGGGAGTGAAACCTCAGTCAAGGGCCAACTGGATTAATTCAGCCCTAATTACCAGGGTAAAGGACAAAATACCAGGAGTGGGGAGCAGGGCAAGAAGTGCTTCTGCTTTGCTGCCTGGGGAGACTGCCTGTGACCTCCCAAGGCAGCGTTTGCTCAAGCACAGCCCCAGGCACAGCGCCCACACCCCAGCCTGCTCCCACCGGTCCCTCCAGCCCTCCCAGCACTGCTTGGAGCTTCACTGCTGCATGCTGAGCAGCATTTGGTACCTGCTGCTGCCCCCTGCCCAGTTCCAGCAGGGACCCCAAAGGACATGAGCCCCGCTCCAGTGCAGATACCCAAGGGGCGACATCACCAGATGCCTCTGATGTACCTGCTCAGCACAGATCCGGAAGAGACAAGGACTGGGAGTATTCGGACATCACCTTGGGAGAGCAGTTTAGGCACAGACTTTGGAATTGGGGCGGGGATCACTGCTGAGCACTGGTGGGACAGGGCAGCTTGGGAAATGCCAGCAGTCTTCAAACCAAGCACTGACTGCACCCTGTGCCTGGTGCTAAACCTGCCCTCACCTGTTGGTATTTCTGTCTGGGCTCCATCCAAAGTCTGGGAGATCAGAAGTGTTCCTCTGCCCACCACACTGCAGGAGTAGTGGCAGGGGGAGGCGGTGGGGACAAGTCTGGTTCTGTGGGGTGCAGGTGGGTTCTGTGTGCAGCAGGAAGGTTCGGGGGGGGAGCAGGCAGGTCGGCTTTGCAGTCAGTGAGAGGACAGAGCTGTGTGCCCCAACTTGAGGGAGGTACTCTCCTGCTGCCTGGGGCACAGGGCGGCTGCACATCATCGCCCACGCGAGAATTTGGGGTGTGCCTTTCACGTCTAGGTCCTTCCCTGGTCCATGAATGACCCAAGCTGCCAAGTTATTTCTCAGTGCAAAATGATGGTCTGACTCTGGCTCACCTACACCCCCATTTCCCAGGGCTTGTGCTGGATTTAACTGAGGACATTCCCATTTTTCCCTGCAGCATGCTTTGGCCAGCCCCTCCATACTGTTTTCCACTTGAAGAGCTAACTGATGATAATTGTATTCTGTTTCTCCTTCCTGAGCTAATTTTCTGACTCATTGTGGGGGTTTTTCTGCTTGCTTTTTGTTAATCTAGTTGGCATGTTGTGGTTTCTTTGTTCATTATGTGATGGGGCTATATAAGAGGATTTGTCTCTGGAATTCAGGTATCCCTTGCACTATGTTCCCTGTTATCATCTTCATCAGCAACTCTGCTGAAGGCACTCAGCTGCATTTGGCATGAGCTAACCTTAATAAATTTGGGCTGTTAATCACTCAGACATGTCTCGTTGGATCTTTGCACCCTGATTTGCGTGTGCTCAAATAGATTCCCTGCAGTAGACTTGTAGTGACTCAGTGTTCCAACAATCTGCCCTCCAAACCCTCCCTCGGGGTTCTGCCTCCCGGGGCTTCTCCTGCCGAGAGGAGTCGCACCGCAGCCGCTGAGGGCGCAGGACGAGGACTCTCCACATGGCTCAGCATCCCGGGGGATTCTCCTCCCGCCCCACACTCCTGTCCGGCTCCAGCCTCGGGGCTGCAGGGACCAAACTGCGCTGCTGCTGCCCCGGCCGGGGCAGGACCTGCACCCACCAGCGCAGTCCGGCTGAGGCCGGGAGCACACGCAGGGCAGCCGGGGCCCCCTTCTGGAAGCTCTCCCTTGGTCCTGGGGACCTCGGACAGCGGGCTGCCTCTGCCACCGCTCTGCCACAGGTGGGCGGCGGGACCAGATAGAGATTAAGGAATGTTTCAGCATCTATTTACCTGATGAGTTGACTCAGACTCAGCAAAAGCCGAATTTCACAAATTCCCTTTTCCAGAGCCTGTCTCGGTAAGCCCTCTGCTCGCCTGCAGTCCATCAGGGATGCAGCCTCCTGCCCCTCGGGCACTGCCCTTGCCCTGGTCAAGCATCACTCAGGCTACGGGGTTTTTTGATGTTTTGCATCCTGTGTTTGCCTGAGAAGTGCTGAGGGGTGCTGCTGGGAGTCAGGGGATCCTCAAGTGATATGGGAGTCTCGAGGCACTGGGTGAAGCATGCGAGGCTCTGAATCTCACGCAGGCATTGATAACTATCAGTCCGGATAGCTGAGCCTTTACGGAGATGTGATACAGTCAGCTCTTACATCCTGCCCATTTAGGGGAGAAAAATTCAGCAACGAGGAGATGCTGCGATTGACAGATCCAAGGAAAACCAGCCAGGTTATTTCTCACAGCAAGAGATGGCTAACTACAGGGATTAGCAGAAGGTCAAGGGAATGCAAAGAGACCCACTTCTTTGGAGTGAGGTGTTTGATTCCTTCAGAAAAACGTTATAAAGCCATTTAAAGAAAGAAAGGAAGAAAAACAAACCTAAGAATTATTAAAGACAATACATGCCCTTTGAGAGCCCCTCACCAAAAGCTGATGAGGGGTAAAGAACAGCAAAAAAAGCAAATGACCGCTTCTCTTAATAATTAAATGAAGTTATGCTCGTTAATTAGACATAGCTTTAACATTTAGAAAAACTCCCAATGAGGTCTTTTGACTGAAACAGACCCAGCTGTACACTGAGGGAGGGCAGCACTGGCACCCTAGCAAAGGCAGCTTTGAATTCCCATGTTCAGTAATGGTGACTTCCAAGCAAGGTGTCTCAGGAACCAAATATTCACCCATTTCTGCTGCCACGCCTGGTGCTCCAGTGTCTTCACCTGGTTCAGGTTCTGCCACGCACACCTGAGGTGCAGGAATGCACCCAACCAGGGTCAGGTGGCCAGAAGAGAGGACTCCCACTCCTTTCTCTCCTATTCCTTCTCACTGCATAAATAGGAAAAAAAAAAAAAAAATCAGTCCTTTGCTGTCAAATGGTGCTGCCGGCTCAGCAAACCACAGTGGGGGTCTCACACCACCCATGGCCACCTTCTCAGAGGTGTAGTGTGAACAGTGGGGACAAAGAGCCACAGCTCTGCCATGTCTCTGCCAGGCTGGACCTGCAGCCCCTGCCCTCTATGGGTGCACCCACCCTGCCGTGCCCCCCAGTAGCCAGGACTCCTTGCCCTTCCGTGCCTCCCTAGCACAAGACCCCTCAGCCAGAGCAGAAACTGCTGCAGCAGTGAGAAGCCAAGGTTGTTTTGGAGGGGAGGGAAGGGGCTGCTGGAGGCTGGGAGCTGTGAGAAAGCCTCACAGGCACAAGCAACCCATCTCCCTTCCATTCCCTACCCACCATTCCCTTGCCATCAGCTGCTAAAACCTTACTGCTACCTCTTAAAACAGGTGTGATGATTAGTAAATTGGCTCCAGTTGAACCTCTGACAATTAACTAACAGAAGAACCAAGTGTAACTATGTGCAACAGCTCATTTTAACCACCCCTTACACCCATCCTGTCCAGCCTGGGATCCTTGCATGTTCCCACTGCCCAGCAGTGGCTCTCAGTCCCAGCACCCTCTGCAGCACCACGTGTTCCCTCCGCACCCTGCAGATGGCAACTGGAGGTGATGGAACATTAGGAGAAAAGAGCACTTGCACATTTACTTCCAGTGGATGTTTTCTCCCTTTCTTTCCTTTTCTCCTTTTTTTTCTTTCACTTATTCATTTTGCCCTTCTCTCTTCAGTCCTCATTCTCTACTCTCCTCTATTCAGCACAGACTTAAGACCCCATCAAGTTGCATTATTCATTACAGTATTGATTAATATCTTTAATATCCTGTTTTCAACCACTGGAGCTGCCTTTTGTGCCACAAAGAGAAGATTGTTGAGAACAGGTGGCTGGAGCAGGGGCTGAGGTCAGAGGGGTGGCAATAGGTGCTGGAGCTGAGCTCTGCCAAGCATGGAGGAACTGGAGAGGCTGCTTGAGAGTGGGACTGATGCAGGAGGGAAAATTATCCTTTCTGAACTTCAGTCTTGACTTTTCCTTGACAGATATGGCTCACCACTGGCACAAATGAGGCCAGACCCTGCCTGCAGGCAGCTCTGCCAGCCTGCCTGCCAAAGGGGACCTGCCAAAGTGGGCCAGACAAGACACTGCGTTGGTGACTTCTGATATGAACAGGAATTCAGACACACTGCCACGCAGTGCAGCCAGAGAGATGGATGCTGGTGCAGCCCCTTTCCCCATCCCAGAATCCCAACCACTCTCTGGTGGGAATCTCAGGAGCCCTGGCCCTGCAGGAGCTATTATAAGCAATATTACGACTGGGATTTTTTTTCAATGGAAAGCAGGTACAGGAATAGCATGTCCTGGAAGTCCTTATATCGCTGAGCTGCCTCGTGCCAACGTGGGGCTCGGTTTCCTCTGGCTGTGCCAAAGGATGAGCAGAGACAGGTGCCCAGAAACAGATCATGGCGTTTGTTCATTCATGAGCAATTTGTTCCCTAATCCCTGAGCACAGCTGTGGAGCAATGTGAGCACAGAGAAACCCTGCCCTGTGTTTACAGTCTGGGCAGTTGGATGTATGACATCCCTGGGTATCTCAGTCGCATCAGGCACAAGCACAGGCAGGGGGGGCTGTGAAGCCCTGTTCACACTCCCAGCTGGTGCAGCCCCTCGTACCCAAGAGCAGGGACAGCCTGTGCAGGCACTCGTGTTCTCCCACCGCGCCGACGGGAGGGACCTGGCTGGGCTGTAGGAAACAATGTTTGTCTTTAATATGGAATGTCAATGTCTACAATAGAAATCTCACTCCTGCTGCCTGCCAGTGCCTCCTTGCCCCATTCCCTGGGACAGTGATCTCAGCATGAAAACACAGGACATGGTAAGATTATCCCCTTGCCCTCAAGACTGACTTTCCTGCAAAGGGCAGCACCAGGAGCATGACACCTGCCACAAAAATCCCACTTGGGTACCATTAAGGACTGTTTTCTCACCAGGAGGGGTTACAGCAATGCCACATGTTGGTGGAGACAGCAGGGACAGAACAGTTTGGGTACCACTGGGGGACTAGGCAACAAAACCCCAAAGCTCTGGTTCTGTGTTTCTCCCTGGCAGAGGGTGACAGCAGCAACAAATGCCATCCCCTAGCCATTTGTGGGAAGATAAGCTGCTTTTTTTTAAACTTTTTTTTTTTCCTCTCTAGATCAGAACCTTCAACTCATTCTGACATTTCAGCAGTCCTCATGTGGGTGTGAAATGCTACTTCATCTCCTTTTAATAGCTTCTGTCACTGTGTTCAGCCAAGCAAAGAGTTCCTTTCCCTTGTGGGGAGGTACCATGGCACACCAGGACAGCTCCGGTTCCTGCCCAAGCACTGATTCCCTGACCTGCCTTGCAGAGGTATCCCCCCACCCCACACTGGTTCCCCCCAGCCCTGCACTGCTCAGCCTTAGAGGAGGGGGTGAGGGCTTTGCTTTTCTCATTTGTGTAATATTGGGCAGAGGAGCCTCAAGTTTCAAGGAAGGCTGGTCTTAATTCATAAATCCACATGGATGAAATACAGGGAAGCCCTGTATAACTCAGTATATGAAGTCCTGGGGACAAGGGGTTGCTGGGACAGGTGTGAAAGAAGCAGGGATGGGGAGAGAATGCTGGCAGGGCCTGCCCATTCCTCCTGCCTGCCCTCCCAGTGCCAGCACAGTGCCCAGCATGTCCCTGAAACACCAAAACCCCAAGCATGAGGCTGCAGAGCCTTCGGTGGCACAGAGACCCACCCGTGGTAGGGGCTCTTGCTGGGTGAAATGCAGACACCAAGGGAAATGTTGCTGCTGCTGTTGCTGCTGCTGCTGAAGGCTTTTCCCAGGAGGAAACAAGAGCAGGATTTCAAGGTCTTTGGTAGGCTCAACGCCATCCCCCTCAGCACTGGGACCTTCGGCAAGCCTGCCCAGATCCTCCCCGTAAACCGCTCTTCCTGTCAGTGATACCTAATTACCCTGGGTGATGGATTAATTTCTGTATTTGGGGCTTATCCAAACTGGAACTCAGGTCCTATTCTCTTCCATTTTTTTCCTGCCCTAACTGATATTTCAGTCAGGAAACTACAGATTGAAGAAGCCCCTACTGTAGATCTTCCCAGACCGAGGCCCTCGAGAACATGAACATCAGGGGGATGTATCTGCCAAATATTTTTTTCTGGTTTTGTGAGACTTTAGAGTGCCTGGGATTTAAATGCACGTTAATGTTCTGTGTTTTCTGTTTCCCTGATTAGCCTGGCAAGCACAGCAGCCAACCCTTTCCCAGAGGCAGATGAATGGCTGTAGAGAAGGAGCATTGGGAACCTCTCTTTGTTCACTTAAGAATCTGAACACTTAAAGCTGAAGAGACAGGAATTTTGCTTTTGTATAGAGAATTCAGTGCCAAGTGCTGGGCTCAGAGAGCCATTTTCCTATTTCTATTCAACTCTTTTGTGCTAATCCGTGGGGTATAGTCTAAGTGAAGCAAGTGAGTGCAGTCAGTGACCCTGATGTGTCTTGCTGGGATGGAGGGATTGCTGGCTTAGACCAGCCTAAACTGATTTGTGGACCTGAAACCTGAAATACTCCTGAGATGAAAACAGTCTGCTGTCAGCACTGAAGACCTCTTATGAGAGCAGATGTACACCACAGGCCCTGGACTGGCTCCTTGTTTTGGCAGTCTAAGCCCTCCTATTCTGATGCAGGAGACAATCTTGAATTCCCTGGGAAGAGGGAAGGTACAGAACTGGCTGCTGCAGTTGTGTGGCAGCTGTGAACAAAGACAAGCCACTATGATTCTGCTTTCCTTGCAGCTCAGGTGTTAATAAATTGACAGATTCTCCATGTGCCAGATGGGCAAAAACTGATGTGCTAAATCTTGGGGTGCCGTTGGAGGTGGCTGTACCCCCACATCTCCTGATCACCAGCCAGTGTTTCCTGCTTCCTTCAGTCAATCAGGACTGAAATAGAGCAATGGAAGGCCTGAGTGCCTTCATTGCTGTGATGAGGAGGATGCAGACTTTCAGCAGTGAGGTTTTTTGCCAGGCTGCTCAGTGAGCAATTTTCCCTCCTCAGTATTTGATTAGGCTCATACATGCTGACAGCTCAAAGAAAGGCCTAAAAAATAAAGAGTCTGTTGTGTTTATGTGAGGGGAAATAGGAACAGCAAAATAATAGCACCCTGTAATGTAAACCCGGACACAGGTCTGCAGGGTTCTGCTGAGCTCAGGTGGGGCTGTTGTCAGGAGCAGGGGGCAGCTCAGGGTGTGAAGCAGAGCAGACAAGTACTGCAGGTCTGGAGCATCTTCCCCCAGCTCAGGGCTGTTCCAGACTCACCTGCAATTGCAGCTGTGGGCAGGGGTCTCAGCAGAGCCCTCACCGAGGCTCAGAGCCAGAGCGATGGCAATCAACACACACCAGAGTGAAGATTTTTTGAGCAACATGAATCCTGGCTGTTCTTTTGTCTGTTTGATGACAGTCTGCATTTACACAGTCAGTACTATTTCTCCATCATGACTTCTGTTTCTTCTCCACCAGGACTGGATAATGTTCATTTAATAAGCATTTAATCAATACGCCGCTGTTCTCTGGAGATGAACTGCCGGGGCACGACATTCTCCTGGATGATATTCAAATTTCTTACATAGGTATCTTGATTCAAATGTATCTAATTCTCTAATAAAAGCTTTGAATCAACCTGTAGCTCTCATACCAGCTCATATCACTCAGACCACTAATGTGGTCTGGAGATAAACAATGAATATTCAGAACTTCAAATCTAGATTAAACAATGTTTTTTCTCCATGTTAACTCACGTCTCCTTTCTAGGAGTCAATGCATTAAAGGAAAAGCTGTGAAGTGTAACAGTTCTCCAAGTGCTCCCTCTGCACTGCCAGTTGCCTGTTGGGGCTTCCTGAGGTCACTGTGGTCACCAAGGTCACCAGCCCAGTGGGTTCGTGTTTTCCTCCAGAAAAAACCGACCTTTAGCAAACCGCTCCCTCTCGCAAGAGCTGCACCTTGCACCAGGAAAGCACAACATGGGCTTTGATGTTATCTGCCTTTGTTCCCCTGTTTCTCAAAAGCTTTGTAATACCTGAGATTCCTTTTACAGGTGCATCCAAACCAATCAAACACTTCCCTTTCCATAGGGCTCAGCAATTAACACTAATCTCTGACCGTAACAACATAAAGCAGAATCAGAAGATATGGGGCAGATCTTCACAGGTTGGGAAAGTGCCTTCAGAGTTGCTGGAACAAAACTCTTACTGGATGCTCAGACCCCGCTGCACCCCCCAGCTCCGCACAGCCCAGGGAATCAGTCCTGGCTGCGGGGCCACCAGGCTCCTCCGCCTGTAGAGCTGGGACAAAGCCTCAGCTCTTCCCAAACCCCGGGGCCTGGGCACCAAAAACACTATTCCAGGGGCAATTCCCCTGGGAGAAGGTTGATCAAATACCTAAAAGCTTGTGCACAAACCCCAGGGCATCTGATACAGCTGGGAGCACCACAGCTGGGATTTGCTGCCCCTTGGATACCCTTTTCCAGTGATGTAAATTGGACTCCCTGAGCTCTAGGCTCCTTCATTTATGCTCTTCCTGGAGCTGGAGCTTACTGTAGATGAGGAGGAATCTCTAATCTACACCGTAACATGCAGCGCAGACCTGCTTACAGATTTTAAGGCTGTGAAGGAATTATCAGACACCCAGGAAATGCTGGACAGTCTGTACTATCCTCATTTTCTGTGCTCCTCCAGCAAATCACTCCACAATTTCCCCTGCACGGTTCTAAAATAGGAAGAAATAGTTTCCTTATGAATCAGCACAATCAGCATCAGCTTGTTTTATCTGGCTGAGTAATATTTTCTTAGAAGGGAGAAAATTGTGCCCATGATCCCATGAAACATCCATGGTCAGACACCCACATATCCAAGGGAGAGTGATTGACTTCGGACTTGGGAGCCAAATATTGAGACCAATTTCTAAGTATTTTTCCACCTGCCATGTATGGAACCCTGTGGGCTCTGCTGAGGCACACAGGCAGCATGTCCCGTGGTCCTAGGGCAGTGAAGCAGGGACCATCACCAGGACAGCACGTGCCAGTTTGCCGCACGCTGCCGTTCCTCACACTCCTGCTCCGGGGAAGCGGCTGGCGGGGGCGGCCCGAGAGTTCCTGTACTGCAGGCAGGCTGACACTACGCTGCTCCAAGTGTTTGAAGTTGCTGTGGAGACACAGAGCAGGATGTGACATGACAACTCCTCTACTCATGACCTTAAAAATGACTTATTTTCATTAACAAGGAATGAACACAGACAAATATTCCTTTGCTGCTGGCAGCCATCTGTGTGGTTTGGCAGGCGTCACATCCCAGGGAGTGGGAGGGCAGGGGGACAGACAGATCTCAGCAGGGTCACAGCTTCACCCCCCAATACAGGGCACAGACTCACTCCCTGTGCCAGCTGGAGGCCAGTGGAGCTGCCATGGAGGGAGCCCCAAGGGACACTCCTCCTCAGGGCTGGGGACCCTCCTGGTGCTGGAGCCGAGGGTTTGCCCACACACCCAGGAAGCCCTGCTGCAGCAGCTTCCCCAGAAGAGGCCTTGGACAGAGCAGGACAGAGGATCCCACAGGTCTTTGCTCGGGGCAAAACTTTTCCTCTCAGCCTCTGTGGAGCAGCCTCAGCATTGTAAAGCCCCCAGCACAGAGCCTCCCCAGCCCTGCCGAGGGTCCACCTGGGGCTCTCCCTGAAGAGCCAAGTTTAGAGTTTTGTGGCCAGTCTCACCACAGGCATTTTATCTCTGAAATTGTATCTCTTGCAGTCCCAGAAGTTCACAAGTAACTGTGGTTTCCATAGGAGTGATTGATAACTCCTTTTTCCTGAGTAAACATGACTTGACACAAAGGCATTTTAAAATGCTGATCAGGAAGAAGCTGTAATTCATTACCAGAAGCTGGAATTAATTACTGCTGATAATCACACTAACAAGGGGATACACGTTCTTTACAAGGAGTGATCAGGAGTGCTGCCAGGTAAAACAGTGAAACTCAACAACATGGGGTGACCCTTTCTTTGGGAAGACCAGAGCAGGAGACATGGAGTTGTCTGAAGCCCCTCATGCCTTTTAGATGCCTGTGTACCCCCAGGACATTCCCAGTTTCCTCCCTCTATCCAAAGACAGCCATGCTGAGCCCTCCTGTTACTCTTACCTGGATCCCTGGGATCCCATCCAAATGAGCTCAGGCTCTCTGTGATGCTATTTGAAAGGTCAGGATCTGACTCATGACTCCAGTATGGTGATATTTTTGGCTCTGCTTTAATCATTTTCTCCTCTATGTCTCATGCACTGCCTGCTAGGACCTCTTGTCCTTCCAATTATGGTGAAAACAGATTATTAGTAATAGACTAATTCACGAACTACTTGGAATTATTGACTCCCACAGACTCTAGTCCAACAATATGATTCCCTCATTTATCTTCCCCACTTCAGTACTGGCATAGGGATAAATGCTGGACCAGGCTCTCCAAGGGAAATTCTTGTCTGCTGCTGGGAATGTTTATTGTAGAATCCTGATGTGTAACATTAACATGAGAATGCAAAAGGGAAGACAAAACCCATCACTAGGATCCCTGCAGTTCCCCTGGGATCTCCACTCCCAGTGACAGAACTAACTCTTTTCTGTGCTCTGCAGACAACCAGTGCCCTGCTCACCAAACCCTGTGCTCTCAGCATGCCAGCTGCTGGCATTCCAGATCACACGAATTCCCAAATCTTTCTGACATTAATTTGTGTTCCTCAGTCTAGACCCATCATGCCCAGCTACTTCACTCCTGAGATCCCAACAATTTAAAAACTGCATTTCCTCTGCAATAATTTTATTCTATATTGTCTTTTATGTCTCATATTATTTGGCAAACATTAATTTATACCCAGCCCTCCCTTGAAGCAGAGAAATTGTTATCATTAACCTCACTTTATGGAAAGGAAAGAATGGAGAAATGAAGTGATTTGCTGAGGGTAAAAAGACAGAATCATTATTAATATGGGAGTAAGAGCTCAAAGGTCCTGTCTGAGCCATCCCTCTCCTCAGCTTCCCAGTGCGAGGCATCCTTTTTTGGGTGGCCAGCAGAGACCTTTATGGCACTTCACTCACTCTGCTCTTTTGTTTTATTCCATGGAACTTGTTCAGTAAACACTGGAGTCTCCCAGGTGCTATAACAAGGAAAGCCATCCTTCCCTCCCTTCCTCACCTGCCTTCTCTCCCACACCTGCCCCACAGCACCGTCCCCTCAGAGTCCCCCTGCATCCAGTGTCCCATTTCCCTCATGAAGACACCAAGACCCTCTGCAGGGAGAACACCCTCCAACCCTCACCTGGGGCCAGTCCCTGGGCTTTGCCCTCACACTGGCAGCCCCTGCAGGGGAGCTGGGGCAAGTACTGACAGCCCGGGCACCAACCCCTTTACTGCAGGCACCACCGCACACACCACGGGCACCACAGGCACTGCCACATGTACCACAGGCACTGCCACATGTACCACAGGCATTGTCACACACACTGTGGGCACCTCCACACACCCTGTGGGAACTGCCACACACACCACAGGCACTGCCACACGCACCAAGGGCACCACTGCCACGCACCAGGGGCACTGCTGCACACCCTCCGGGAGCACACTGGCACGAACCCTGCAGATCATGCCAGGGTGAAACCCCAGTGCTGCCCCTACAGCGCCCCAGCTGTGACAGGGCAGCAGGTCTCACTGTTCCCCAAAGGCAGGGCTTCCTCAGCTGATTTTATTTTTGCCAAGTGACATGTCTGACCCATGGAGAGGCGAGCTGGTCCCAGCTGTCACAGGGCTGAGCTGGAGCAAATGTGCTGACAGCACTTGACACTGGCACAAAACAGCCTCCCTCCTTTTTAATGCTAGACATACTGGAAACTCCTATCTCAGCTGGCAGAAGCCTGTATTGCCCAAAAGTCCATCTCAGCATGGAGAGGTGTCAGGAAAGATATTTTTGAAGTTCTGGATGAGTTCAGCCAGTGAAATGCAATTACTATGAAAAACTCTTCATAGAGAAGATGGATTTTGGTGCACACATGGGATCCTGCACTCCCCAAACAGAATCAAGAGATAAAGCCAAGCACTTGTTCAGGGGACACACTTTCCTGGTACTAGTACCTCAGATATTTTTTGAGACTTGTGAGAGAGGGGAAAGTTATTTGACTGACACTTTGCTTTCCTCTTCTCTTTCTCTCTCAAAAACAATCATTTAGCTTTTACAGGAAAGCAGGAAACTGGGGTTATTGGGAGCCACCACAGAGGCACCTTCAAAGGTTGGAGCTCTTTATTTTTGAGAAGACTGCTTCTCTACAGCAGTTTGCCTCGTCTTTTGGATATGTGTTTAATTTTCCAATAAATGTGTCCATTTAAAAGAACTATTTTGTCTGTAGCCCAAGGTATGACTTTACCACCAAAACCCCCTCTGCCATAAGCCCATGTCAGCTCCTTGACTGATTGCTGAAGGCTGAACACAATTAATGAGACCACCAATATTCAGGATTGCTGCATGGCCAGGGCAAGGGGAAGTATTCAAGACATGAAATCCTTTTTCAACTGAAGAAGTGAAAGTTAAAATAGCATTAATAAGAGCAGAACAGGGCTGCAGCAGCCTTCCATTCCCAGGCTACCAAGAAACCCAAACATACAATTCATAGCAGTTTTGGGGTCATTTTCAAATGCTTTAACTCATGTTGAGCAATTTGCAGAAAACTGGGTAAGACTCCAAGGAACACAGGCTTTTCTGATCGTTCTTTGGCTGCTTTGTGCTTTGCCCATGTTTGAACAGCAGCACTCAGGCTGTCAGCGGTGCCAGGGATGCCCGGATGGAGCACAGTGGGGGGACACAGACAGGGTACCAGCACGACAAGCGTCATCCTGTGTGGGAACCCTGCTCCTCCACCTCCCTCCCCCTGGACAAGTGCCCAGCCACCAACCTGGGACAAGCAGGACAGGGCCTCTGGAGGTGAGCTTAGAAAAGTAAGTTTTGGAACAAGTTTTTATCCTTGCCAAGGTCCCAGACATGTGGCACCCTGCACATTCCTGCGCAAGGCCCTGCATTTCTCAGTGCTCCCTGTGTCTCTTCAGCCTCCCATGGGGATTGGGTGCCTGCTGAGCCCCACTTTCAGCTGATGCATCTTGCCCTACTTCAGTGACAATGTGAAGGGAGCTGAGCAATTCTTACTGGACTGCAGGGAAATTAATTCTTGTTTTGGATGATTCTTAATTTCCACACACTGATGAAGTAGAATGTCTTCCAGAGAAAGGCCTGTGCTTCAACAGTCTTTCCATGTGCGTGTCTGCTGCAGGCAAGGGTGTTCCCAGAGAAGGGAGGTATCCTGGCCAAAGCCCCTCGAGCTCAGGAGGAGCTTTTCCCACTGAGGAGGAAGGCTTCCCCTTGCTGGGCAAGGATTTAATTACACAGTTCCAAGACATGCATAGCTGTGAGGATCATTCCAGTTTTGTGTCTGGCATCCTCTGTGAGACTCTGTCTGACCAAGTCACTCAAGCATACTGGTGGGAGAATCTCTTTTCTGTGTCCTATCCAACCACCAGCTTCCTGAGAAGATTGCCTCTTTTCAAAGCACATGGCTTTTACGGGAAAACAGAGAAACTGGGGTTATTGGGAGCAACTGGAGAGGCAGCTTCGATGGCTAGAGCTTTTTCACATTGCTCCTATGGCTGTAATGTTCCCTCAAGATGGATGATGACACACATCTAAGGGCTCCTGGCCCTTTAAGCCCTGGTCTGAAATGCAACACTTCAGAAATACGATGGTTTAAACAATTTTAGTCAGTGAGTCAGTTCCGGATTATCAGCCCACAGAGGGAGGGTACTGAGTCTCGCTCATAAATTAGCAACTAGCAAGCTCTTCCCTTTGATGAATGTTATTTTAAAGAGTCAGCTCACTTCTTTGCTCCAAGAACACTGCCCATTAATCACCACACAGGAACACTGCACTCTCCTTCCCAATGGCTTTATGCCCAGAATCAGCATCACCAGAAAAGAAGGAGGGAGAATGAGCTGGAGAAGAAGGCAGAGAAGATTTCATCATACCAAAGACATGGGAAAGTAGGACTATGGAAAAGGCACCTCAAGGAATGGGATAGATGGGAAGCAGCACACAAATTCTTGCAAGACACAGATCTAAAAATATTAGAAAAGAGCTAAACCTATGCCTGCCTCAGGAAAAAGAGTGGGAAAGGTCCTGTGCCAAGACATGAGCAGTTCAGAGCCTGAACTTAGCAGGCTGCAGTCAACTTATCTGACAGCTTTCCCTAGCTGCCACACACCCTCCCAGATCCTGATGAGTTGTGTTTATGGCCAGGACCTCTGCCATCCTGCCAGTGCCCAGTGCTCAGCCTCAGGCTGTGCCTCTGCTGTTCTCTGCCAGCTGTGATTTACCCAGGAGGAACATCAGTTCAACAGATCATAACAGTAGATGAAGCTGCGAGGAACAAGTTCGTTGACATGGCTTGGATTTCATCTCTCAGTTTCTAGAAATCGAGAGAACCTGTGATTATCCCTGGATTAAAGTCAGTGATGTCAGAGAAGAGCCTCTGGGTATGACTGAGCAGGAAAAAGCCACAGAAGCATCACTTCAGTGAATATTTACTCTGATTTGCAAGGCCCCCTGGAAGGGTGGTACTTGCAACAGCTGCCAAGATGTGATCCAACCTCTAAAGATCTCGGATCAAATTTTTTGTACGCTAATTCCAGTAGTTTTTGTGAAGATAGGAAAGGTTTGTGCTTCACATTATCTGTGAAGAGGGTTGTGCTTCAGGTGAAGCTTGTATATTTATGTACACACACAGAGAGAAATGTATATACACATTTCCAAGAGTGAAGAAGGGGGAAGCAGGCTCCCTGGTACTGTGGAATTGGAGGCTGATATTGCTTCATACTTTATCTGAGCACGGAGAGGGAGGGAATCAGTCCAGTTTAAAGGGCCCACAAGGTGTCAGGCAGACATGAGGCTGTTCCAAATCAAATGCTTCCCAGATGCTCTGTCCTGCAGTGATGGAGCCACAGAGGAATGCGAATGCTGATGGCTTGTAGCTGATGGTGTGCTCAGGGCATCATTTCTATTTATTCCTCACAGGCTTTGTGCCACCCAAACTCTGGCTCTGCTAGGATGAGGTAAAGCATATATTTTGCCTGTTTGGAAACAAGGCATATGCCCTGTTTGGAACAAAGCTCTAAACTCTGAACTCCAGGTAAAATCCATCCTTCTGGAAAACCCTTTTTCTGCCTTCTTAGGAACCTCTCCAAAGTTCTTGAACCCATTCTCCTCTAGCAAGACCCCTTCCTAGACTGGGACTAGGAAGGATGTTGGTCATTTGAGGACTTGAGAGTCCAGCCAGTGCTGGTCTTGCAGACTGGCCCAACAGCTCAGAAGTTTGAGGACCCCACGGACCACTCTGCCCCTGGCACCACTTATTCTTGCTTCAAACCATTAACTTCTTCATACCAGAATTTTTTGATTGGTAAATCAGTGAATATATTGACAAGAGAAAGTAAATCCATGAAATACACTGACAAAAGGGAGTAAATCCTCACTTGGCTCATGTCCCACCACTGATTTTAGTTACAAACCTCATGTGGAGATACTGCTGCAGTCTCCCTCCCTGAGAAGGGCCTAATGCCTGGTTCCTCGGGGAATTATTCTGGCCTGCCCTGGAGAAAATGAAGCCTCTGACGCCCACTGACACTCATGGGAAGGTGAATCCTCTTCCCTGATCCCACAGGGTCAAGAGAACTTTCATAGGGTATTTTAAAGCCCTGATCAGAGCTGACTGCAATTTGTTCCAGTAGGCTTTAAAATCATAGAACATAGAACCATAGAAACAGGTAGTAAATCATAAAATTAAGTATTAAAAGGCAATTGGGACCCTCTCATGAACTTCCAGACCTAGCAAAACCCCACCATTAGTTTTACAATTCTTTGCTCCCATTGTTTCTATATTTCACGTTCCAGAGTTTCCTGTGGCTTACTCTGTGTTACCAGGAACTCCCTGAGGAAATCAGAGACTCACACTGTTACTGGTTGGCAGGCTCATTAGCAAAGGCTTTAAAACCAAGCTTGAATGTTTCAAAACCACTAAAGCCCCACTGTAGTGCATCCAACTCCACTCACACTGTCCAGACCGTGGGAGGAGGACGGGGCCAGCACTGCTCGGGGTGCACAGGCAGCCCCAGGGCAAGAGGCTTCCAGGGCAGAGCTCCGGAACACGGACCGTCCCAGGCAGAGGGAAGGGTCTGTCAGCAGGGCTCACCAGCATAATGAGGACACCCTTAAACCAAAATCAGCAGGGCTCACCAGCATAATGAGGAAACCCTCAAACCAAGATCAGCGGGCCGGTGACGTGAGCCTGCAGTGGGTCCAAACCACAGAGCCTGGGGCAACAGCCTGAGCACAGTCAGAGCAGGGACAAGGGTGACTAAGGGCATAGCCAGGACCCAAACAGCAAAGACTAAAACACAGGATGAAAATAACTTCCAGGAGAGAACAGACACTCTGGGGCAGGATGGAGTGGGGTTTCTGCTCAAGAGAGGAACCACAATTGAAGTAAAATTATCACATCAACCTTACAGCCCCAGCAGCAAGCCCTGGGATGGCAGCCAGATCTCCTCAGCTGTCAGCACAACAACAAAGCACATCCCTAATTCCAGGGTGAGTCTCCCAGGCTGAGACCAGTTCTTGGGGACATGGGGGAAGGCAAATGGTCCATGAATTTCACTTACCTAATTGTAACTGGACATACACTTTGCAGTTCCCAGCTCTCTCTAAATCAAGGATGTTTCCCAAAACACCTTTTGGTACTTACCATGACAACAAGACACAGGGGAATCCAGCTTAGTGTCTGTTCACTAAAGTTTCATAAGGCAAGTTCATCATTGTCTGTGCTGCAGGGCAGGAGAACAACTCAGGAAACTGGGGAGGAGGCAGAGGAGAAAAACCCCAAACAATGAGCCACCCTGTGGCAATGAGCTCATCTGTCTCTGGGAGGGATGGATTCAGCTGCTGCTGGGGGTGTTGGGAGGCAAGCAGCGTGCTGAGGAACTGGGGCCAGAGGAGCTGTAGGGAGCAGGATCCTGGCAATAAAACCTGGGTGCTGAGGGGATGAGGGGGACACAGCCAGCACCTGAATCACCACCCTTGCACCCAGCAGGGTCATGAGCTTCAACGGGCTTTGACTCCTTTTCTCACATTGCTCAGCAGCACCCACAATCTCCTGTGACACCCTCATCAGCTGCCAGCACTTTATAACCTAAATGCATGCATATACTCAGGAAAACATCCTGAATTTTGCAGCAGGGAGTCCTCCTCGGCCCTTGCTGCAGGGCTGGGGTCTTGCTCCAGCCTGTTGATCCACAGGGAGGTTTTGATACCTTTAGGCAACACACAGTCTGCTCACATCAGCTTCACCCAACACAGGACAAAAATTTCGGGGTGGCCTTTCACCAGCAGCCCACTTTAACTGGGACTGTGTTGGAGACAGGAGAATAGAAACAATTCTGGGGTTTGGGTAAAGTTGTTCCTTCCTGCAAAGCAATGGCTTTGCCTCTAAGCCTCCAGCATCTCTCCAAACACAAGGAGTGCAGCCTGCATAAGTGGCTGTGAGTAATCTCCTTTGGCTGGTATTTTGCTGAGTTTATCATCTTTTAACTTCGTGATGACCTTCCTGAGTGACTGCAAATGTTGTAAATTGCACAAGTTCTGAAGGCAGAGCTGGCAGTGTGTGATGAAGCAGCTGTCAGGGACATCCCTCCAGCTCGAGGTGATGGCAGATTCAAAGTGCTTTTAATAACACCTCTGATTGATATTTCTATCTACAATAAGAAAGGGGATGAAAGAAGAAATGCCCAATGAGAATGTGGGCAACATTTTTACAACATGCTTTCTGGAAACTTTGTCACATTTCGTAAAAAGTGTGATGATGAAACTCCCACCCGTGCCATGTCACCAGAAGGAAGCACTCTGTCCAAAGGCAAACAGACCTGATCTGATCCCAAGCCTGAAAACTCCAAACAAACCCTGGAGGCACATGGAACAGAGTAACATGCTGTAGGCCATAATGCAGCCAAAAACCTTTAGTTCACAGCCAAGGTACCCAGTGAATGATGTTTTACAGGATTGTGCTAAAAGTCCCTCAGACTGGATGACACCCAGTCACCTGCTGGTCTGGCTGGGCCCTCAGGTGCCAGATCCCACCAAGCTGACCTGCTGCATGGGGCTCGGGGGCATCTCCAGAAAACCTTCTCTGCCTCTGCTTGGCTGTGATACAGCTGGCTCTATGAACTCAGTTACACAGCCACGGAAAAGTTTTATTCCTTCCCTGAAAGCCAGGGAAACAAGTAATGATTTATAGTAATTTATTGATAGTCTGATTCTGCCACCTCAGGATATTCACGAGAAAAGTGGACAAAAGACAGGATGCTGACTCATGGGAAGAAATGGAGAAAAAAATTACATGTTGTTCAAACCAGTCTTCAGAGCAGTGATGAAATTCTGGGAGACATATTAATGACAGGGAAAAGTATCTGTGGGATTCATCTGTTTGATTTAACTTCCCCAGTTGTGGGCCTTCATGTATAATAAGTACAACATTATTATTTACAAATCATCAGCTGAAAAGGAGACATGTCAGAGGGAAAAACTGATACCCCCAACATTTGGTTCAGCTTCACTGGAAATCTGTCACCTCCCTGGTCTTTTTTGGAGTCCAAAGATTTCAGTGTTTGGAGGTATTTTGGCTACACTGCTCTGGTTGACCATGGCAATCCAGTCATCAAGACCTATTTTTAGACACATGAATAAAGAAGGATTTTGGAGTGGATCCTGAAATGTCCTGAGCCTCAACAGGAATGTGGCAGTGGCACTCAGCCGGGCTCATTCACAAGGGTTTGATTTGTTCATTTGCTCAGAGCTCTCCATCCCAGTGTGTGCTGTGAGTCACATCTCCTCAGCCCATGACCTCCCTCTGGAAGTGGTTCCAGTGGGGTGGTCTGTGCTAAATTGGGGTCCAGCCTGGGCCCAGACAGTTCCACCTGCTATTGATGTTTCTGTGGCTGTGACTGACACAGCCCTGCCACAATCCCCCCACAGCCCTGGCACAGCCCCCCTGTCCCCTGCCAGGCTGGTGGCTCGGCTCTGTCAGGAAGGTGTTGGGGACACAATCGCTGCCCTTTGCAGGAGTCCAAGGCTCAGGGCAGTGACCAGGGCTCGAGCTCAGGCGGCCTTATCTCATTTATTTGCTGTGTTCTGTCGGCTGAGACATCGAACTCCTCAGACGTTGCTGTATTCGAGAGGTCCCCGCCAAGGCACTGGCACAGCTCTAAAGCTCCAGCACATGCACCAGCACGAGCAGCATCACTGTGGCACATCCCGAGCGATGATGGTGCCTGGTTTATCGGCATCTGGGGCCTCTGGAATTGCAGGCGAACCTCCAGGGACAGGCGGGCACAGGGACAGGTGGGCACAGGGACACGACACGCTCCTCACTTGTCACATCCCGTTCCCTCCTCCTGCTGCGGGGACTGAGCTCACACCGGCGCCACAGCGCCCCCTGGCGGCTCCCGCTGGCGGCTCGGGGGGCCGAGCCCGCTCCCCCCGTGCCCTCCTGCTCCCCCGTGCCCCTCCTGCTCCCCCGTGCCCCTCCTGCTCCCCCGTGCCCCTCCTGCTCCCCCGTGCCACTCCTGCTCCCCCGTGCCCCTCCTGCTCCCCTGTGCCACTCCTGCTCCCCCGTGCCCCTCCTGCTCCCCCCGTGCCCCTCCTGTTCCCCCGTGCC
>JAWWLV010000158.1:6715125-6751926 GCA_035041135.1 Platyrinchus mystaceus
TCCCCCGTGCCCCTCCTGCTCCCCTGTGCCCCTCCTGCTCCCCCGTGCCCCTCCTGCGCCCCTGTGCCACTCCTGCTCCCCCGTGCCCCTCCTGCTCCCCCCGTGCCCCTTCTGCTCCCCCCGTGCCCCTCCTGCTCCCCCGTGCCCTCCCTCGCGTCACTTTCTCCGATTAACGGCGCTGTTTTGGCGCTTACCAATTGCGCTCGGTCAGCCGCGGTCATTAGTTATTGGAAATGCCCAGCTGTAGACGTGTAGTTTGGATTATTTTGCATAGGAAGGATGAAGCTCATTCCCTTTTCACTGTCTTTTGAAGCTCAATCCTTTGCCATCACAAAGGCCAAGCCAGGACTGAATGGACACAAAGAAACTGGTTATTCTTTATGAGAAAGAGAAAAACACAACTTTGGTGGATTTTCACAGCCACAGGTTGAAGTTGGCCACATGCTCCCACTGGGTATCTCTCACCTGTGAGCCAAACCCTGCTCTGAAACACAGGGGCTGGCTCTGCAGAGCCCCCAGAGCAGCAGCTGTCAGCACCCACTGTCCTGCATCCACATACCTAGGGATTCCAGCTATCCCTTACGTTCAGCAGGCACCACTCCGACCAGGACCAGTGCTGCTGGCAGTTAAGAAATGTCAATTAATGAAGTTAAAGCCCAAACAGCCAAACCACAGTGGGCACAACTGGTATGCATATAACCATTGTGGCTTCCCCATGTTTGCTTAGATCATCAAAGGCTTTGTGTGTTGTTAAAAAGAATTCCCTTAATTTTTTCTGACTGTTCCAACGAAAAATTTATTGAACACTCCTCATTCTGGAGCCCACACATGGGCAGTTCATCCCTGCAGAATTTTGACACCTGAAAGGATGAGGTCCTGAACGACCCAGTCAAAGGTTGAAGTTCCTGTGTCTTGGGCAGAAGGTTGACTAGATAGTCTCCACAGAACTTTCCAGCTCCATTTTACCTGTGATTCTGCAGTCCCAATATGATGCTGTCAGGTGAGGGGTTCAGCTTTCTGCCACAATTGGCTGCACGCTGGATATGTCTGTCTTTGCAGAGTTCCTCTGAGAGGGTGTCTGTGCCTTCTGACAGGCGCTGCCTCTGTTATAGCGGCAGTTCTCAGGCCAGGCATGCTGGAACGGGGGCGAGATGGAGTGCAGAGCGTGGCCCTGGGCTGTGGCCCTGCGCCGGCACACGCACAGCAGCGCCCTGAGCTCCGTGCGGAAGCTCTCGTTCAGCCAGCAGTAGATGAAGGGGTTGTAACAGGTGCTGCTCATGGCAAACCAGTGAAAAGTGAAGTACAGAGCGTTGCTGCTGTGGATGGCCCTGCAGGAGATCAGCAGCAGGTAGCAGTTCAGGGGGAACCAGCACACAGCAAACACAACCACCACCACCATCAGCATCTTCAGTGTCATCTTCTTCTTTCGCTGATGAGCATAGTATTGCTCCATGGTGAGGTCCCCTATGGCATTCCTCAGCCAGAGCTTCTTGGCCACCGTGGCATATGTGATGGAGATCACAAGCAAGGGCAGGACATACAAGAGGACAAATGTAGTCAAGTCCAAATACTTCCAGAAAAGGTCAGCAGGAGGAGGGAAGCTGGGGAGGCAGACCATTCGGATGGTTCTGTTTCTGAAGATCAAAGAGAGAAAGAAATCTCAATTCCACTTCCAGCTGCACACATCTGAGGACAAACACCTCAGACATTCAGACAAGTTTCAGTTCAGGTACAGGTAGCAGAACTCATTTGGTATCATGGGTAGGTGTCACTATCAATGGAAAATTTTTCTCTAGGTTTGACTGTTGGCCCCAGTGAAGGTATCTTAAACACACACCCAGGAAAAGAAAGAAATCATCCATAATGACATCTGTGTCCCCTACTGACGAGTAGTTCCTCTCCTTTGCGCCTGCCCCATTACAGGGTTATAATTCCATCAGCTGTCATTGTCCCTTCATGAGAGACACAGTGCTCAGGCAAAGGGAAGGACAACTTCTCTGTTTCACCACCCTTTCTAGTAACATGGATGAAGAGGTGTGGCCTTGGCATCTGTGGGTCTTTGATTCAGCTGCAAATGTCATATAACAAAAAGCACCATGTAAATGTCTTACCCAATATAAAACCTTGTCAGGCTCTGATAAATGGCGTGAGGCAGTGAGAAGCAGCTGGCCATAACCCAGATGATGATGACGCAAATCCCTCCTTTCACCATGGACATGCGTGGCTTGAGAGGGTGCATGATCACCTGCAGAGAACAACACTCCTGAGGATTTACAGCATTTGGGTTACTCTGAGCCTCACACTGCAGTGTGGCAGTGTGAGAGCTCCACATGCTTCCAGTGTTAAAAGGCAGAGAGACCTATTTTACAGGACTTCAGGGAGTACAAGGGCTGAGAAATGCATCGAGTTGTGCACGTATTGAGTGCTGCTGCTGGCCCAGAGTCTGATGCTCCATGACACCCATCAGCCTGACTCCAGAGACCATGGTGGTGAGACCTCTGTTAAGCTACATGCACTATGGGGAATTACATTAGGCAATGAAACAATAACTAAAAATAGACCTATCATATCATCCAAATGATCTCTTGGCTGATGAAGTCTTTGGTATTTTATGCATGTCTTTTCTTGTTATAAATATCTACTTAATGAAGTAGTACAACTCCTATGGAACATCTGTCTGCTCTGGTACCTCTCAGGACTAGCAATATTTGTAGAGGCAAGTGTTGATTTCCCTTGCTGAGAGACATCTCCTTACTTCTGTCTTTATCTCCTTGGGCCATACTAGCTCATTCCACTTCTGAGGAACCATCTCCACTGAATTTAAGGATGGGTATTGTGTTTAACCTTAATTAAACAAACACTTCTTAATACCTAGCCATGCCTTGCAATCAACCCAGAATCTACTGATTAAAATGAAATCACTATCAAAATGCTTTGATTTCAGGAGCTGTAATGTTGCACATGAAACAGGCAGACTGCCAAAGTCTTTATGGTAAAAAAGACAGAATTGGCTGATCTGTGCTCCAGTAGTCCCTGTGATTTTCTGACACCAGATGGAGCCCATCCCTGAGTGGAACCCATTCTTGTTTTGAATTTCATCCAGCCATATCACACGACATGGCTTTTCAATAACAATTGTTTCAGTGGCTCCAGCACTGCAAGACATCCAGGTCTGCCTGAGAGCTCACTGTGCTGGGTCAGCCCTCCCAGTGCTCAGCATTCATCAGCTAAAGCACAGATTACAAACTGTGTACACTTAAGGAAGCTCTTTGATCTCACTCATTGCTTGGCTTGGAAGGTTTCCTGGCTGGTATGGATCGGGGCTGGGCAAGGAGAGAATTCCTCACCTTAAACTGGATGGGCTAACATAGCTCTTGCTGCTCCCAGTCTCAGGCAACCTGAGGGAATGGGGAAAGCATCAGAACTGACAGACTCTAATCAATCCATGTGCAGAGAACGTGTGGGCTGGCTGGTGTTTGCAGTCAGCACATAGTCCTGTCGTGCTGTCAAGGTTGTGCTCAGTGGGGCTGAGGAGGGCAGGGAGCCCATGAGCCCAGCAGCCCAGGCAGAGAAGGAAGGGAGAAGGCTGCCCAGCACTGATCTCCTGGGCTTTTCAGTATCTCCAAGGACAGGGACTCCACAGCCTCTTTGTTCATCACATTCACTGTAAAAAACATGGGTGTTTTGTCGACTGCCATGAAAGCTGGAGTTCTCCCCTCCAATCTCTGAGTGCCAAGTCAGTGCAGCTTTCCAGGTACTGGGATTTGAGGGGGGAAACAACTGTGTCTTTAGTGCCTTATTTTCTATGAAACATAGGGGTGGTGAATACAACATACCTGGTGCCGGTCCAGAGCGATGGCAGCGAGGGTCAGCACAGACACATGGACAGAGCAGTACTGGACAAACCGGCTGATGTGGCACATCAGCTTCCCAAAAACCCAGGTGCTGCTCACAAACCGCACCTGAAGAACAGACAACGTTGCATTAACAAGACCAGTACCTGAAGAGCAGCAAACTGGCTTCCCAGGCAAATGGTACAGAAGAAATGTTTTCATACAGCTTCCCAAGGCTTTGTAGGTGCTTTATCCTCAGTTTTTCCTGCAGAAAAATGACTGTGCAACGAGCTTGGAAACAGTAGTGAGATTTACTGCAGTGTGCAAACAAATGGCTTGAGCAGCGCTCTGCGTACGTGTCCATGTGTGCACGTGTCCATGCATCATGGCCCTTCAGGAACACGTAAAGAAACCTTAGCTCTGCTCCTCAGTGAGGCTCTGAAGGGCACACCAGGTGCTTCCTTGAAAACATTTACACCTCTGAACATGTGGATGCTGAAAGCTGCATGGGCTCCAAAATTAGTGAGAGAAATCCTGATCCTTGAGAGGTGTTACTGATGATGACTTTCCTGCAGAGACGATTGTGCCAAATTGCCTCACTCCCTTGTTATTCCTGACTGCACAATATTAATTACAAATTAATGTAAGTCATTCTGCAGCAGATTAAGCTAATTTGAAGTAAAGTACATTTACTACAAAGCATCTGTCCACACAGAAAATTAGTCAAGACTGTTTTCAATTAATCTAATTAATTTCCCTGTAGGGATGATTCTTGCAGCACTGACTGTCCCTGCACTGGAGCAGTGTGCTGGTTCTCTGGAGCTGATATAAAGCTCATTCCTGAGAGAGCTGATGGATATTTAATTACTCATGCTTAGTGTGTGACTGTTGGTGAGCACACAAGAGGGCACCAGCCTCTGCCTGAACAGATTACAGAGTGCAAATCCCATCAGAGAAAGGTAGGGAAATCCCACCAAAGAAATGGGATCAGCGTGAATTCAAAGAGCTAATTTGGGACCTGCTTTTGGAAGGAAGAAGAACACTCTGGATAGCGCTGAGCAGGGATGAATCAGGGAAATTTAGGACTATTTGGATGCTTTTGAACCAGAGTTCTGGGTCAAATCCAGCTGCAGAGTCCTGCTTACATGATGTTTATAGTCTGTAATAGTGGGGCAAGAAATGAATCTTTACTTCTTCTCATCTATTCTTTAATGTTCTTTTATATTGTGTATTTTTTAGTCACTGAAAATAAAGAAAGGACAATCAGCCCCAGGAAGCACTGTCTGTAGTGCTGAGGAGGGACTTGCTGGCTGACCCAGCTCAGTGCAGCCCAAGTACTTCCCTGAGATGTTGCACAGGGACCGACCTTGTTCACATGGTTTCCATAGGAAACCGGCCATTAATTGGATTTTGTTCATATCAAACTAGTCCTCACTTCCTTCCCCATCAACAGATCTCCCACATCTGTGCCCTGCCTGGACAGGGGGGTGGCCTGCAGTGAAACAACCCCTGCTATGGAATGTGAGGTGGGAGCACGAGCCCCCATCTCCACTTGCTAAGGGTGCGTCAGGGAGGGGGAGCACAACTGCAGCCTCTCTGGGAGGCAAAAGGGGGAGGAGGGCAAAAGAAACTCTGGATACCAGCCCAGTCCCAGCCCCTTCAATCCTCCTGCACACAGCTGACAGGCACACACAGACACCAGCAGACACGGCCAGCCGCTCACCAGTGTGAAGGGGGTGTTCAGAACGGTGATCATCACATCGGCCACAGCAAGGTTGACGATGAAGAGGCTGGTGGCAGAGTGCATCCTCTTGTTCTTGATCACCACGTGGCACACCAGGGTGTTGCCGAAGAGCGAGATGCAGATGATCACAGAGTAGGCGATGATCAGCAGTGCCTTCACCAGCCGGCTCTGGGACTCGCCCTCATACTTGGCCCCGCTGTCAAAGTCCCCCAGGTCCTCCAGGTCCAAGTCATTGTGCAAGAAGGACTGGTTAGGGGAGCCATACAGTGCAGCGAAGAAGTTGGTTGTGCTGTTGTTCTCTGCCCTCCAGAAGGGCTTGGGGATATACTGCAGGGGGAACCAGGTGTGCTGGCTCATGGCTGGGGCAGCAGGGCCCCGGCACTGGCCGCACTCCTCTGCACCTTCTGCCAGCTCAGCTGCTAGAGCCGGTGGTTGCAGGAGGGAACACCTGCCATTTGAAAATCTGCCCCATGTTTGCAAACCAGAGAAAAGAGTTGATAATTGGGTCCTTCTCCCTGTGCTGAGGACACGTCAGATTCGCCCCAGGGGCTCTCCTTCTGCTGTCCTTTTTAAATCCCACATATCCCCCACACAGAAGCTGATTCAGAGGCTGAAATATCAGAGATCCCCAAACACTTTCTTTCTGCACCAATGAAGAAATCCTACTGAATATTTCCTTTTGAGCACTGTTCTTCTTCTATCTGCAACTTCTCCTTAGAAATCTGCTTTATTGGTTCTCCATGCAGTCCTTCATCCATCAGGTTTCTGTTTCCCAAGAGTTTTCAGAGCTTGTCAGAATCAAAAAAACAAGGGCTGCCTTTCCATTGCTTTTCCCCCTCCAAGTATCTCTGACTATCCAGTGAAGCAGCTTTGCTAAGCAGCCGAGTGGTCGCTGTGTTCCCTGTGATATACAGAGCTGCCAGATGACACACCGTGTGGGAAGGAGCCAATGGCAGATCTCTTCCCAGTTTATCCTGAGGTATCACAACCCACATGTGGGCAACGGCAGAGTCTGACGTGCAGATCTACAGAGCAGCAAAACACAGACGGAGAGTGGATTTGCCATGATCCCTCCTGTCTGCTCTCTCCTTTCTGGGCACCCAGCACAACAGCTACATGGGGTGAAGCATCTTTACTACTTCATAGTATTGCTCTTTCTCTCCATCCCAAAGTTTTTAGCCGAGAACATCCAAGGATTTTCCTTTTTGATGCTCTTTTGAAATTGCTGAAATGTCAGCTGAGATGCAGATCCATCTTCTGAACAGATTTAGTGTGATCTAATGTAATCTCATCAACAGACCAGTGTGGATGAGGGCCAGAGAAATCAGAGCTGTACTATAAAATTTCAGATTTTTGGAAACATTAAAATACCAGATTTCAAGCCTTTTCATAGGTCATTGCCACAAGTCAGACCAAGGGGCTGTTGGGGACAAGTCCCTGGGCTTGGCAAGTTTATGGTATCATTCCTGTACTTCCCTGCAGTGACTTTTTCCCGCCTGACAGAGATAATTCAGCAGTTATGCTCATTGTACAACATGTAAAAGCATCCAGGGTCAAGGCTGCTCACTCTTGCACCTGAATTTAAGCTAATTTAAAAGAAATTACTTCTAAAGACATAATTCATCTCCATTATTGGACAGAATTTAATGATGAGGCAAATTATAATAGCAATGCAGCCTTTTTCCCCAGGCTGTTACCATGGGCTCAGTGGGTACACACATTCAAATGCTTGTCCTTGCCTGCTCCCATCAAGACATACAGGAAATGCTTTCATTACTGTGTCTGTTTCTGGCTCAGGACATGCAGAGTTGATCCCCAGAGCACTCACCGAGAAAGCGCTCAGCCTCCAAGAGAATCCCCTGTGCTCCTGGTCAGAGCTGTGTCGTGGAAAGGGGGAAGCACACAGATCATGGCAAAGCCTAAACCAAGGCCTGCTGGTGCAATAATGAGATTTTTGGCTTGAAAAAGAAAGTGTCTCTGCTCTGCCGTTCAGAGCTGAAAGCAGCTGGAGCAGACGGGAAGTTTCAGTGCCTGAACCTTGTCCAGAGGGAGAAAATTCAACAGCTGAAATTGCCAAGTCCAAACGAGGAAAAATTCATTCAATGCACCTGTTGTTCCAGGGAGCTTCTTGAAAGATTCCTCTTCTCTAGAGAGATTCATAGTTTACACTTCCCTGTTTTAAATACAGGTTTGATAAATAAAAGAAACAAGAGCTGTAGACCAACCCCTGGGATTTTATTTTACTCAAAAGGTGTGTTAGAAATAAGAGCTTGAACAATACTCAGAAACTATGATCCCAAAACTTTCTCTTTTCATATTTGCTTGACTGCATTGAGGACACTGTATTCCTCTTCATTTGCAATGTCTCGTCCTGCTTTTGTGACTCAGAAAACATGGGATGAATAGGCACAGGCATTTTGCAGGACATTTCATGGACTTGATAATAAGACTTAATAAATAAATCACATGCATTAAATAAAGCAGTTCTGTAATTCAAACAGGTGCTACATTCAAAACCACAGCTACAAGTGATGTCTTTTTGTGCAAGTGTGCCAAGGTTTGGCTCCTGGGGAGGGAAAGGTCCATTCAGCCCGCAGCAGCAGGAGGGTCACCTGCATGTTCTTCCATCCCACTCACATCACTCACCATGCGCTTCCTCTCACACTCCTCTCGCAGTATGTGAGAGCCATTGCAGATACAACCCAGCTTTTACAAAAGGTTTTCATTTACTGAGGGCAGACTTTTAGGCAAAGTCATAAAATTTACCACTCTCGATGTGGTAAATTTACCAGTCTCAGTGGCTTTTGTTTTTTCAAAGAGATAAAATCCCTCTTTGTGGGAAAAAATGTGGGAGGAAGGTGCTGGGCACGGACTGTCTCTGCCAGATACTGAATTACGTCCCCTTGAAAGAGTATTTGAGCTATTATTCTCAGAGCTTTCCTGAAGGCAGTGTAATTGGATCTCAAGCTGCAGACAGAGGGAAGGGACAGACAACGGAGGACACGTGGGATACCAGGGCGCAGATAGTTGAGTTAGGAGCTGGAAATGACTGAATACGCTGGACCAGCCTTTCTGAAGTGAAGCCTGACATAAATTATTCACAGTGAACTGGAACATGGGAGAGAAGCTGCATGACCTTGGATCTAAATGCTGTGTTGTTATGGACCATGTCCTTTCCTAGAGAACAGCCTGGGTTAGCTGAGCGTCCCTCATCTGGCAAGGGAGAACTCCCTGGAGCCAGAGGAAGAGTCAGTTCCAGGCCATTGCCCTTATGAAGCTCAGTACAACGTACCTGACAGGTTTTCCGTGACTTCTCTAATGGACCTGCAATTATTTGTAATTCCATGTGCCAGACACACAGTGGAGACCAGCCATAGCACACACAGGTCACTCCCAACAGCGAGAAAAGACAAAGTTATATTCTAAAATGTCACGTTATTCCCGATGACTATAAATGGCTGTAAAGTAAAACCAAGGGACTCTCTATCAGCTCAGGACATGGAATTTGACATGCACTACTCCAGAAGATTGGCTCTTGGCAAAGAAGACTCAACGGATACAGGAGACAGGATGTACAGAGGTGGTGACACAGCAGCTGCCAGCCATGGTTCATAAGGAATCGAGAGCCCTGGTCCTTGAAGAAGTGATACAGAAGATAAAATATGATTTGAAAGGAAACACTACTGAAGACAGATTTGCCATTAGCCCTGAACACACAGTTATGAAACCTGCCTGTGAACAACAGTTTTCTTTTTCAGAGTGATTGGAGAATAGGTGGGATTCTGCATGTTGCATTTGTGTTTTAAAATTCTGGTTTTTCACTGAAAATCTGAATGAAAACCAGGACATAAACATGATCAAAAACAATCTGAAGTTTTAGCTATGGACAATCAATTTTACCCCATTCAATTAAAAATATATTTTAAAAAAGAAATTGCTTTTCTTCAGAAGCAAATATTTCTCTAAAATAACATTTCCAGTTTCAGTCTCTCAACCCAGACTTCAGTTACTGAGCAGCTCACCCCAAGAGATCACCCCTCACCTACTCCACAGTGCCCTCCACAGCCCTGCCAGCCCAAGCATCTCCAACTGGGATTCTTTTGCCTTTAAAGTATTCAGTCTCTTTCAGTGCCTCTTACTCATTCTGGGATTTTGTTTTTAATTTTTCATTTCTTCAAATGTTTCAGTGTTTCAGGGGCTAAGTTTTGGAAACACTGATTACTATTCCAGCTTGTATTCGTTTGCATTCCTAGAATGAAAAACATTTCTTGCATTCAGTCCCTTCTGTCTTTTCAACTGCCCTTTATCCAACTGCTCCAGGAAAAGCAGAATTAGCCACTGCTTTGTTTTCTCTCCTTACAGCATTGCCACAGCCCCAGCTGCACTCATTACAATTCCTGGTTTGCAAGAGCAAAAAACATTTACATTTACTATTTCCTTTAGATGCCAGATGCCACATTCACATTCTTGCATGATCTGTGAATTCCCACCTGTCCTTTCAACACCTAAAATTTCAGAGACAGAGGCACCACACACCCCGAAGACAAACCCCCCTGTGTCACACCAACATGCTGAGACAAAGGCACTGGTGCCCATCCTGAGAGCCCTCCTGACTCTGGGCTCCAAAAGGCTCCTTGGCAAGCTGCAAACATGATGTCAGTGCTCAAATCTGAGCACCAAACAAGGGCTGTAGCTGGAGAAAAGCTTGGCAGGATGTCTGCTCGATGCCATGCTGCCCACCTACAGCAAGGGCACAGCTGGCTTTAAGGGGTTGTTGACCATTTCCCAGCTAAATTCTACCACCCTAAGCAAGGGACAAGAAGAATATCTCTGTTAAACTGAAGGAACACGATTCAGCCAGACCCATTAGTAAGTGCTGAACAATTCACTGTCCTGGAAGCAACAATTGTAACAATAAAGGGGAAAATGTTCTAAAAGACAGATAAAGCCATTCCAAAGGACTGAATCACTGAGAACAGGAGTCTGTTGGTGCAGGAAAGCATGTGATCCAGAAAGAAAAAACTGCCTGAGTCAAACTATTCTAATCCTAAAGGCTTTGCTTGATGACGCAGCCTGATGAGACCTCACATGCCTCCAGAACAGATTTTTTTTAAGGTAATGTCTTTCATTTATTTAATAGTGATGAATCTCAACGAGGAAAGACCAGGGCTGCAGTCATCATCTGTTTCCTCCAAAGACTACAATTGTGTCTGGGAATTTATAAGGCTCTCATCTTGGAAAAAATGCTTGAAAGAACTGCAGAAGAGAAAGAAATAAAGTTTGAGACTTACCTCTTTTCTAACAGTCAAAATTTGAAAAGAAATACAAAATTCTGTGGAAGGTTTCCTACATGAGAGGTTTCCAACACAGACTACAAATTCCTACATTTTTTTCTTTTCGGCTTCTGGTTACTTAAATTAAGGACTTTCTCCTCAGGCTGGACAGACTCAGGTGTTAACCAAACACAGACAGCTTCTCTGAGGGCTTATGTCTCCGCTGGTCATTAATAGATCACAGCTGCAATTGCAGCTGGCCAGAAATCAACTGGGGGAAAGGTGCAATTTGAGGAGTCAAATAATCTAAGTTAGAAATGTTCTCCCCATTCAGTTTTCAGTTATTTGTTTGACTACACAGTCAGTACCCTGGGGAACAAGGGAGAAACAAGGGCGGAGCTGGCCACAGTCACAAGCTACTCACATTCCGGGGATGCTCTCAGGCTCCAAGTCTCTCTATGCTCATGGAAAATAGAAGAATTTTCTTCCAAACAAACAGGAATCGTGATTTATTCTGAAAGGGTTTCCTGCAGCCAGGGCACTTGTGGAGCTGCTTGCTATCAAGCAAGGCTTCTTTCATGAAATTGCCAATCAATTATTCCTCTCTGTAAAAAGAGCACCTGGGACTCTCTGCAATGTTTAGACCAGGAACAGCTGTGATTACACGGCCGCCAGCAGAACGGGCAGCCCTGGCCCAGTGGGGTGGGTTTAGGAAGAACAAGGCTGTACCCGGAGCAGCCCTGTCCTGCCCCTCCGGGCACCCGTGGGAGGGCATCACTTTTGCCACCCCGCTGATGTGGGCACCCAGGATATGGTGTCTGGGAGCAGGAGGATCCCCCGGGGGAAGGTGATTCGGGTACTTGCTGTCTTGTACTGCTTTCCTTCAGCTCAGCTGGGCTGAAAGCTGTTTGAAAGCCCAAGTGTAAGCAATATCCCAGCACTTCCAAAGGTGCTGATCAAGGACTGAGCCAAAACACAGAGAAATGCACCTAATTTTACAAAAGTAGCTTAGAGGTGAACACTGCTATTCCTGTCTTTAGCTCTAATCCTGATCCCTTTGAAATTAATGGCATTCTTAGGTTTTGTGTTTTCTGAAAATTTCCCAGAATTTAGCCCCGTGAAGGATCAAAAATAATAATCTGTTTGGGAACAGGCTGTCTCCTTTCATACCTTCAAAACAACAGCACCTCTAACACTGGCCAAAAAAGGTTTTATGTGGCTGGACACTGGGGTGTACCTGATTTGCACATAAATCTCACCTCCAGAAGGTATTGTGAAATTTCAGTTTAATAGTCAATCTGAGACGAAGTGGCCCTGGATTACATCCAAACTTCTCCCAAACTGGGCAGAGGATTTTGTGCTTGGCAGTTTTACAAACCCCTTCAGCAGCCAACTTAACAGGATAATGCTCAAAAACCTTGAGAGCCGTGAGTGGAAGTGGCTATTAGTGCAAAGGTTTTATTATCAACAACAACACCTGAATTGCTAAACCCCAGACCTAGCACAGAATGTCTCCATAACCAAATATCAGCTCTTTTTGAGTCATTGGAACATTTGTGTGAGTCAGTCTGAAGCAAAACAAGCACCCCTGCACAAAGGATGCCTTTCTCTTCCCTGATCCGTGGTGCTGCCTTGACCTGTGCTGGGCAGGGACTTCTGGAGCCAATGGTGAGCAGCTGGAGCTGCTGGAGGACGAAGCATTAGTAAGTATAAGCAGCTGGACAAATTTTCAAGAGCACTGAAACAATACACACATGTGTAAAACAAAAATTAAATAAACTATTTCTGTATAATCATTTGGTTTGGATTTTTTGGTTTGTTGTAGTGCCTTTTTGCCACAGAAAAGCAGGCCAAGTGAAGGCAAAAGCAACCCTGAAATCTCTAGCTACCACCTTGCTCCATCTGTCACTAATCAGCGTCTTGGACAATATGACTTTTTCCCTGGTTTCTGTGCGGCCAAATTCCCAGAGCTGACACAGGGCATGGAAGGTGGCTGATGTCTGTGCTAAGTGCTCTGACAGCAATGAAAACACACCTTAGGTGCTGGTGAGGAGCATCAGTGCAAACCCAGACGTGCTGGGCCTGGAATCCACATCACTGGGCTGGGACAATCAGCCTCAAACTCCAAATTAAAAGAGGAGGTTGATACTGCCAGGGCAGCAGCCACGCACACAACTGCAATTCCCATTCCTGAGACTCCTTTGGGAGCTTCCTTCCTTCCAAAGCCCCGCAGACTTTCCCTCAGTCAATTCTCACATTCTGCCTCTCCCCGCTGTGCTCCCCAGACTCAGCTGATCCCGTCTGCCACAGCCAATATCATCGTGACACACAGCCGGCAGCAGCGAGGGGCTTGCTCAGCAGAAACAGAACAAATTACTTCTGTCTTCAGAGAGGTTTGGCATCACAGTGCCAAATGCAACAGGTGGACAACCTGCTGAAAAGATTCTTTTTTATCATACAAAGCAAACCAAAACCTCAGAGAAGCCCAGCTGAGCTCTGGCACTCATGGGATTGTGCCCTGTGGTCAGGAGTTTCTTGTGCTGGGCATGAACCCAGTCAACACTTTTTGCCTTTCCAGTCCACAGGGTGACATTTATTTGCCATCACTTTGGGACAAGGCATACAGAAATCCACCGACTCTCCCCTATTCAGCTTAGTAGTTTATGTCCTTAGCCTACAGAAAGCTGGGCCATGGCTGTCAGGCCAAGGACAGAACCAGAAAGGTGCAGGACATGTTCAGAATATGCTTTCTAACTTACTGCCCTATTCCATCAAAATCATTACCTGCTTTCTGACTCCAGACTCTCAGTTACAGGAAGCTGTCCAGGTACAAACAAGCACAAGATCCAGATGTGGCATTGCCATGGCAACACACTTGTAAAACAAATTTGCTGGTTTTCTAAGATTCTCCATTTAGAGAGAAGCAGCAATAAAGCTGGATGTTGCAGATGACCCAAAGAACTGTTCAACAGAGTGTGTAGAGCACCAGGAGACCCTGAGAGAGGTGGTCAGTGGGACAGATCCTGGGGGTAGTTAGGGATGGAAGCCATAAAGCAGCCACTGTCACAAAACACTACCGAGGCAGTGAGGTTATAGAGGGGTGGATAAATAAAGCAGCAGAAAGTAGCCTAAAGGAAAGGATTCACTGGGAACTCCTAATGGCATGTGACTGTGTAACTAAAGAGCTGACAGAGGTGACAGACCAAGTGCAGCAGCCATGTGGCTCTAGACACAGGGATTTGATGATTCCTGATGGAATATAGGCAAGGTCTGAGAAGCTTTTTGGGTTGATTGAGTTATATTTGGGCAAAATGGAATGAGAAGAATTTTAAATCTTGGTTCCATTTCACCTGACTATTCAAAATCCCCTAAATTAGTATATAGTTTGTGTTTCAGCAATACTGACGTTCCCCTGGGTAAGAATGAAATTGCTGTCTGTAACACAGCATGAAATGCTGGTGTCACCTACTGGTATTTAAATTCTTAGACAATAAAGAAGCAGCATCAATTTATTCCCAGAGGCCTGTACAAGCTCTCAAGATGCCAGCTGCTTCCTTACAGTCCCTGAGGTAACAGCATGTAGTCATCAAGCATTATGTTAATTGGTGCCCGTGGGCATTTCCACTGCTGTGTTACTATGGCTGAGCTGGAGCATTCCAGACTCATTTCCCCACAGCCCCTCCACTTGTTACAAGTCTTCAGGCTCTCAACATGACTGAAGATGATGACTTACCTTGACAGTGAATTATATGAGTTTCTCAAAGAGGTAAAAGATGTGGCCTTGTCTCCCATCCTGAGTCACTGCAGACAGTGATTTGATACTCTGATGGATGATCAGCCTTTTGGGAATTTGCTGGCTAATGAAACACTACAATCAGCTTTATCAAACCTTTGTAGAGCTTCACCCAAGGGAAATCACATAACTCGGCCAAGGCACCCCCAAATCAATTTCCCAGAAGGTTCCTCATAAAGCAACTGTGAAACCTGGTATTTTTACACCTAAAATTTGCAGTTCTGCCATGTGTCTGTGGGTGGGTAGCTTCAAACAGGTAAGTGATCATCTGGGTCAACTTCTGGAAATGTCATCACAACTCATGGGGGTCTAGGAAGGGCGATGTTAGAACTGCAGGCACTTAACATGACTACAACAGGCAATATTAGCTGCTTATGTTTACCCCATACAAAACCTGAGACATCAGTTCTTCCATAATGGTAAACATGCTCTGGACTCATACTGGCAGTGTGGATTAAAGTGGAGTGGGTGTGTTGTGGAGGGTTTATTTAAGTTTCCTACAGAAAACTGAGAGCAGATACCCCTGTACTCCTGTCCTGTCCCTGAGCTGAGCCCTGCTAGCAGGTTACCTGGGAACTTCTAAACCTTTTCAGCACATATTACCACAACCTGTTTATCTCAAACCCCTCCAGAGCAGAGCTTTACCTTGGCTGGTTTATTGTGTGCTGGCAAAAGGAGAAGAACTGGTTTGATCTAGTGCCTTAGCTCCATGTGGCAGCTATTGCCACCCCCGTGTCTCCCCAGGGAGCAGCAATGCTGAACCCCCTACCTCCCTCTCTGTCATCTTGAGAAGGTGACTCCTTGGGAGCCACAGGCGCATCAGGGATCAGTACAAACAGACACACAGGATGCTCTCAGGACAGACTTGCTGCCAAAGCCGACATTTGCTTGCAGGCTCCAGCTCAGTATCAGCAGGACTGTGAAACATCTCTCCTCCTCTTCCTCCTCCTCACTTGCCCCGCGGTTGGGAGAGCCAAGTCCTGAGTAGAGGCAGCTGTGAACTTGATGATAAACTGTTCTTTATCACAGTTTGTTGCAACAGAAACTTCCAGCAAAATGATCTGTTTCTGTTTTGTCCAAAGCATTCCCTTGAGCTTTCTCGGTCTGGGGAGGAATCGATTGTCACAGGACACAGCTCTTCACCAGAGCCACTGGGCTGCAGCCTGCTCCAGGGCATGGGCCCCAGGGCTCCTCACCACGCAGCTGGAGAGGAGATCTCTGCCTCTCATGATCCATCTGGCCCAAAAAACTGGAGGCAATTTTGGCAGCCTGCTGTTTAAGGAATGTGTGAAATCCAGCTCCTGGCCCTGCGCTACCCTGCCTGGAGACAGCACCCAAACCCCAGGCTGGGCGTGGGCTGCAGAGCTGCAAGAAGGGCAACTCCCCCGTTCTGCTGCCCTGAAGCAAGGGAATACATTTACACTCACTTCTCTGTCTCAGTGCAGGCCCCAAACCTTTTTGATCTATTTTTTAACAAGCTCACGGTGAAAAAAAAAATAAAGGCTTCCTTCTTGGTTCTTATTTCTGATGCCATAGCTTCTAAATTCCCCACGGACTGATGGGCTCTGTTTTGCAGCAGCAGCTAAATCAGGCCTGAATCTGAGCAAAGAATGCTCTGAATATGGATGCTCAACAGCCATCCAGCCCCCCACCAGGCTTAATGAAGTGTAATGAAAGAAAATTAATGAGCTTTGTCCTCCCTGCCAAAGGAAAAGGCAGCTGGAAATATGAAGGGACCCAATATGAATTGAACATGATTAAATATGTGATAACTATTGTTCTGAAGAAAAAGGTGCTGTTATACCTAAAGAGCCCCCAGCAGTCCCTTGTCATTACAGCCATTTAGCTCTTTTAATTGCCTCTGAAAGCCACTCAGAACAGATTTTTTTTATGCTCTTTCCACTTTAAAACCAGGCACAGAAATATGTAAGCACTAACCTGTATCCATTTTGATAATGGGAATTCATGGGGGTAGAGCCAAAGACAGATATTTCATAGGGAACTGCTCAGTACTTGGTGATGTGACAGTGACATGTGTGGGCATGGCTGCCACTGGAGAATGGCTACCACAGCCCATGGGGTGGGCCACAGAGGTTAGTGCCACCACCCACCCTGGCCCCTGGCAGGCAGCTGTGGTAGAGAGCAGGGAGTAGGAGGTCCCTGACCCCAATCCAAAGGCACCCCAGGGCTTGCAGGGAGGCTGAAAGACATGTCACAGCAAGGCTGACAGTGAGGCACAGCTCTTGTCAGGGTCCTTGATGGGGCACTCACTGTGACATGCACTACCCTGAGTTTGCGTCGGCCCACTTGGTCATCAAAAAACAGCAATCCAACTCTAAATTAACAATTTCTCTTCTGTATTCTTAATTGATTCACAAAACTGAAAATATTATCTCCCCCCCTTCACATTAATTACTTTAATGGCTCACAGTTTTTTGGGAGACAATTCCCAACTCAGTTCTGGAAGTGGAGCAAGACTGGAATGGGGCCTGAGCTAGTCTGCTAGGAAAGAACAAGTGGAGTTGTTCTGGAGAGAAGAAAATGTCTCACTTCTTTCTTAGGGAAGAGGAGTATTTAAGAAGGACCTTTTTTGCTCGTGACTTGTCTTCAGTCAGTTCAAATCTCTTGGTTCTCTCCAGACAGACATTTTTTTACAGAGGGCTGAGAAGGATACATGAAGAAGTCAGGGTTCCAGCTTCCCCTCCTCAGCTTCTAGAAGTACAGTGCACAATTGAAATGATGCCCCAAAATCTTTTCTGTGGACAAGGATCCAGCCCCTGCTGCAATCACACAGCCCAGTGTTTGTACATGGCTTTTAGAGCCCCGAATTCTTTTGAGACATGAGTTTGAATCCGTCATCCAGGATGGATCTCCGATTGCGCCGTAACCTCTTTTGCCTCTCGAGACGGATGACTGCTCCCAGAAGGATGCTGGCAGCCAGGAGCAGCAGGACCCCCACAACAGCCAGAGCGATGACTGTGGCCTCTATCTGCCCTTGGGCCACCTTAGATCCAAAAAGCATGATCTTCTGGAACTCATCCCCACATGGCAACCCTGAGAGACAAACAATAAGGTATTATCAACGAGTTTTGAAGAAAGATGAAAAATCAGGAAAATAAACCACCACCCCACTCAGACTTTTACCACAGAAAATTTCAAAGGGATTGTATCTACTGCTGGTGCTGCTCAATCAAATGTCTTCTCACATCTGTCCTTTACAACACCCAAAAAACCCCAGGCACCAGCTTGGGCTCTTTTCTCAGGGGAATATCAGAGAAGAAGGCAAATGTGCTTGTTTCATGCTGACTCCATCCCTTCAGTTTGTAGTGGTGATGGTGAAACTTCCCTAAACCACAGAGTCATTGACAGCCCAAGACAGGTGGACAACTCATCTCAGGCACCCTCCTTCAGCACCCTCTGAGTCTCTGCCAGTTCCTAAGCTCACACTCTCCTCTGAAGCTGAATCCATACATAGCAGGCACAACAGGGTGCGAGGCCTCTAAACTTTTCCACCTAACACAAACAAACAAGCCTAACCAGCCCAACTTCCTTAATTCTATCCCAGGGCACAGACATTTGGCAGGCAGATAAACAAAGCAGCCTGGAGCCCTCGCCGCTATCCATCCCAGCCAGGCCTTGGGCTGAGGTGCTGCCAGGCTGGCAGAGGAGAGGCTGTGGGTGCTGTGGGTGCTCCTCCCCTGCCTTGCACAATACAAAGCTCTGTGCTGCTCAGGGATCTGCCCTCTCCCCCCTTGCACAGACAGGGTTTGGGCAGTGCTGTCCACACCATACCTGCGGTAACGCTCACAACTTCCAGCTCTGACTCTGAAAGGAAACAAAAGAAGGGTGAGAAGGTGTTGGGCTGAGCAGGCAGAGCTCAGAACAGGGCAATCCAATCTGGTGCAGATTGGATCCAGAAGCAGCATGGTTTCCAGGGCTTGCAGGTTTTCTTTTCTCCTGTCAGTGTTTTCCCTCTCCACATGAGACAAGAACATTTTTGTATCGCCTGCTTCAGAGGCAGCCCCCGTTCCACAACATAACCCTTCCCAGACTTTGAAAGAAAAGTGCTGAGGAAGAAACAGAGATGGCCCTGACACTGGCCAGGCACTGGTCACCCATAGCCAAACCACTGGGGCCTTCACAGCTCTTTAGATTGGTAACAAATGTAAAATCACATCACCACATGGACTCCATCACAGCCAAACCCAGTACTGAGTGTCACTCACCTCTGAGCACCTTCTAGCTCTTAGAACAATTACTGGCTGAAGGTTGAACATTGCATCTCTGATACAAGCTAAACTCAAACTCAGAATTAACAACATAGGCAACATAAAATCCAGAAAATTCCAGCTCCAGGTATTAACATATTCAAAGGGAACATCTTAAATTAACTGTACTTAAGTAATTAACTGCTCCATTACCTGGCTGCTTATGGTATGTAAGGGTGTTGTACGTGTGATGCAAACACTCAGAATTTTGCAGCAGTAGCAGAAAGTGCTGCTGGATGTTTTACAGAAACAGTGAAAGCTCCCTACCTGCTCTAGGCAGGACGGTGAAGAGGATCTCCATCCCAGCATGGATATGGTCAGACACATGACAGTGAAGCAGCCACGTCCCAGGGTTCCCAACCAGCATCTCCACCATTTCAAAGGTCCCAGGGAACAGATCTACAACATCTGCTCTATAGCTTTTGCCATTCTGTCAGAGAAGAGAAGCCATTAGCTGCAGTGCTCTCTGCATTTTCTCAGGAGGAAAACTCTGCCAGTGTCACTAAGGACCACTTCAGCTTTTTAAAGATCAAAAACAAAAACAAAAAAGCTTTCAAAAAGCAGCTCCAGGGCTGCAGCTGGGAAAGCAAACACAATCTGGTAATGCCTAACCCTAACAAGGATTAAGCTGGGCATCTCAGCACAACACAGAGGTTCGGGGAGTCAGACTGGGATGTGTAAAACCACATCCCTTTCCTAGCTGGGTGAAACTGCTGTGGAGTCCTTCAAAAAATTCAAGTCCAGAGTCAAGCAAAAGTGCTGATATCAGCTTTACTGTCAGCAGATATTCTTACCTTGTATATGAAGGTCTCAGCATGAAAATGGACTGTATGGACATCAATCTCCTGACCCATCCCCAGCAGGTACCAGTTCACCAACTCTCCCTGGTACATGGTCAGCCCAGGCAAGTTGGCATAGAGCCTGCCATTGATTGCTGTGCAGTAAATAACAGAGGGGAAAAGGCTGTTAGTGAAATGGTAAAGGTGCTGCTGCACCACCTCAGAGGAAGAACATGCAGGGCAAGTTACAGGCTATAAAGCTCATAAAGCAACCAGTGCATCAGCAGTTAGTGTCCCTCACATGACAGTCCCTCAAGAGTGTGGCAGTCTCTCCCCAGATCAGCAACTTCTCCACTCTGCTTACAGCCAGGAAAAGTGACTCACACCCAAGGCCATGCTGTAGCTCAGCTCAAATAAATCTCAAAAACTACCTCTTGCTGTAAACCTGCAGTCAGCCAGCAGAAGTGGTTTCCTCTAGAAGTCAAGATGCATAAAACCAGCCTCCTTAGTCCAGTGATGGAGAAACATGTATATACCTACATACACATAAATATCTGAGCACTTTCCTTGGTGAACAATGACAAGGGGTAAATCCTGCTAGCAGGCAGCCCTGTGGTGCTGTGCCTCAGCCTGGCCACACATGTCACATTCCAACCACTTGTAAAATCCCTGCACGGCAGGACTTTATCTCTCAAGTAGCAAGCTGGAAGGAATCCTGCTGTGACTGCACATGCAGGAAAGGGATCCAAACAGTGAGTTAGCTGACTGCCATGGCACACACAGGCTTTCATTTTCATGCTCAGATGACAACAGAGGGAGTAAGATGGAAAGAGACGGGAACTAAGGGCAGAGCACCAGGGTTTTACTCCCAGATCTCCCACAGGCACTTTGTGTAGCCTCAAACAAGCATCCGACTTCAGCCTACTGGTTCTGCTAGCTGTAATACTGGGTTAACAATTATACATTCATGGACACATGTATTTGGAGAGTCTTTATCTCAGCCATACAAAACCAGTAGTAACGCCAGCATATATAATGCAACTCCTCACTATTCTTATCTCCACAACTGCTAAAGGACCTGTTTTGCTGAGAATAATTTTAGATAGATCCAGACATAATATGGGAAAAACCCTAACATAAATGACATGCTAATTTAGAAAAATATGTTCATCCTGCCGTGGTAGAAATAGCTTTTTGATAATTAGCTAACACAACGGAGCCATGTATTGCAGCCACATAGCTCAGAAAATTAATTTGAAATCTAACATTCTGATGGTCCCTGAGACAAACAGAATTAAATTAGTCTGACAAGTTAATATCATGTTTGGTTTTATTTCCTTTCCTGAGTCACTCAGACACATCAGAGATTAACCTCTCTGGCCTGGATGTTTTATTCCTCCTGACAGAGACAGCCACAATGATCAGCCCTCACTGCAGATCAAAGATTTGGGCCGTAGATGTGCTGTTATATTGAAAACAGACAGTTTAATTCTGTTTGTGCCACTGATTAGGGAAAAGGATGAGGGCATTCACCGGGAGTCAGGCTCCTGGGTTTTGGGTGGCTGATTATTTAGACAGGTTGCAGAGTTAACACCAACTGGCATTACCGTGCATTTTGTTGCTTTCCACAAATTTCTCATCCATCAGGCTGATCTCGTGATTTCCCTTACTGTAATGTTCCACATTCTCCTCCAAGTACCAGGACTGATTTTCATCAAAAACCAGGAACAGCAGAGCAAACTCTCTCTTTACATCCTTCCTGGTCCCATCGGACCGCAGGGCCCCTCTCCGGCAGACCTTCAGGGGCCCGATCAGCCCACTGTACATATCCTAATCAGAAGGAAGGAGAAATCTCTGAGGCAAGGACCTTCTCACTCTCTTTTGTACGCAGTTCTTTGCCTTTCAACAATCATTTTCTGTTCCTGCATCACTTAAAAAAACGTGGTCCTGCCACGCAAGTAGCCTTGTTGGAGAGCATCAGTCACGAAAGCACAGGAACCATAGATGCTCTTACAAATGTAAATCTGAAAGTCATAAATATGAATGGTATCAAGATATTCTCCACCCTGTGACTGCAAAAACATCTGCAATTTGAGATAAAAAGGCCATTATTTCTGGGTTGAATGTGATGGTTTATTGCAGGTTTTTTCTTCTGTGAAATCAGTAGTGACAATCAATTCTAACAACAATCAAATCTTCCTGCTTTATCCATGAGACCTCAGTCTGGACAATTTCTGCCTTTCTAGATCAGCCCTAGGGCTCTGACCAATAGAAACCATGACTGATAGGGAGACATTCTAATATCCTGCAAATAACTGAAGGAAGGTTAGTGGCAAGGAGACAGTGGAATTGTCTTATGAAGGTTTGTTAGGAAAACATAAGGACAAACATCAGGACAAATTTGGAAGATTTCCTCTCCCAGGAGGACACTGGGTGTGTCACCAAGTGGTTCCACCTCTTGGCTGGACCAATCTCTAAATTGTACCCAACCCACATTGTTTTCTAGATGGGGTAAAAAATTGGTCTAATTGGGCTTTTCTAGCTCTAACTTCTATTTTACCTTTACTGTGTCCACTGTGGAGTAGTAGATCCAAGGAACACAGGCTGAATCATTTGGCCCCGGACCAGATCTCTCAGGAACTTCCCACCAGTATGTCACAATGTCACCTGAGGGACAGAGCAGCACATCACACCAGGTAACACACCCACTCACCCAGCAACAGCAAAGCAAGATAGAAAAAGAAAATCCTGCCTCCAAAATCCAAATTCAATTCTGTTTTTCAGACATTTCTTCTTCCTTCCCTGAACACTGAAAGCAGAGTAGAATCTCCCCTCTCACAGCAAGGCAGAGGGGTCATGGGATGCACACACTGTCATCAGTTGTGCTGTCACACCAGCACAACTCAGGTTTATCTGCTGCCTTTGAGATTGACCTGGCCATGGAAATTCCACCTCTCTTCACTCAGATGGGGCTTGAGGTGATCTTTCCTCTTTTTGAAGTGTATTTATGATGCTTGTTCAAACTGGTTTTTAAAATAACTCTTTAGCACATTAGCAATCCATTTCAGAAAGGCATAACCCAGCTGACAGCCTGGCTGTGGCTTGAACAGCCTGGGCAAGTTGGAGTGGATCAAAAGTTACACACACTGGCATCTGTATCATGAAACAAAGTGGCAATTTCAGTCTGATCCTGGTAAGCAATTGTGCATTTCTCCTATTTCATACTATTGTGCTCATACATCCCCCAAAGAAGAGGAGCAGGCTTCCCCATGCCATGGCTACTAAGGACTGGCTAAGCTGTCACCTGCCACCACCTTCCCCTTCCCCCAGACAGACCACACTCAGTGTGGGGGAATAAAGCCGCACACAGAACTCTGTCATACACTTATCCTAGAAGTCTGAGCAAAATGTGAACTCCCAAGGCTGTCATTCCCACACCAATGGTATCACCAAAACCATGCTGGACCTGAAAGACCAGTTACCTTTCAGTTCCAGTTCTCTATCATAATAAAATCAGGACATCTGCGGCTGCTTAAGGAAGCCAGTCAGGCTCTGGGCTAAAATCACCTGTGCCAGCCCACAGAGGAAAACTGGAGAGAGGGACCTACCGGGGTTTGCCACTGGCGGCTGCCCTGCGTGCCGCTCCAGCACCCCGTGGGCGTGCATGGAGTAGGGCCGCGAGGCGTTGTTCTTGAACACCACGTTGAGAATCTCGCCCACTTCCGCCCACAGAAAAGGACCTTGAGACAGGAAGAACGTACACTGAGACCAGCAAAATCCATCAGCACATCTCCTGGGATACTCCCACCTCTCTCTCAACATCTCCCCAGAGATATTCCCTTATAATATTTATGATGTTCCCCTCCCTCTTCTCTACTTCCCAAAAAGAGAATTGGATGTCAGTCCCAATCCAAGTCTTAGGAAACTGGACTGAGTTTCACAATGAGGGCAATGAATGTGGTTACACATTTTAACTGGGCCCAGCACAACTAAGGCTTGATTTCTGAATACTGTTGTGCTAAATGTTGAAACATGTTGATCATCCCTTGCTGTCGGTTTCAAAAAATGTGGTAATATTCAACTTGGCCTGACAATGTCACAAATCAGACATTGTTTGATTTGCAGCCTATTTTGAGTGGCAGCTGCTGCCTCAGCCTGGCTACCCTGCCACTACTTACAGCCTTGAGTTTGTAACACAGAAAAAACAGAACTGGGTGTCCACAGACTTCGGTTAGTCACTGCAACATGCTCCTCCACTCTGTTGCCCAGTCAGAGAAGTGCAGCTGTGAAACATGCTTTGCCTGAGCCATGACAGAATGCTGGTGTAAAGGCAGGCAGATGAGCCCAGGCTTTCCTACAAGCTGTGCTTAGGACTCTAACTTTTGTCTCCAAAGCTGTCAGATGTGCACAGGAAACAGTCCCAATTTCTCCTCGCTTGCATACACAGCAGATGCCTAAACATTCAGTGGGCCCTCAGATTACTGCCCTGAGCCACTGCAGCTCTAGAGCCCCAGTCCCACTGCTGTGTGAGCAGGTGTACCCTCTACACACGTCCTTACCCAGTATCCCTAGGTGTTCGTCACCATGTATCCTGGCCTTGGGGGTCTGGAAAGTGCCATCCGTGTACTCCCTGTAAACTGCTTTCTTGTACCTGGAGCCGAGCAGTCCGTTCTCGTTGCTCAGAAACACGTCGGCATAGCTGAGAAATGCAGAATGAGTGCTGAATACACAAAACCTCACAGGGAGTAAGCAACTAAGCTGTGGCAGGGGGTCCACAAAAGCTGAAGGGATTTTCAAGAGCCAGCTTTGGCTGCAATGGAAAGCACAATGACTTGGAGGGCTGTGCTCCCATCGGCAGCACCACCAGCACATGTACCGGGTCACAAGTTGGCCAAGACACCCAACAGGCTCCATCAGGGTCTGCTGGGATACTGCCACAGGTTTCCCCAGAAGGTGGGCTCTACCTCTCTGCAGAGTGGTTGTGCCGTTCCCTCTCCCAGCTCCGGTCGGGCGCGTAGTCCCACACCACCTCCTGCGCCGCGATGTAGTACGTCCGCACTCCCGTGTACCGACGGGAAGGAGCGGGATCCCTCTTTCCACACTTGGAAACAACATACTGTTCCCTCATCCCAGACTGGTAGTGATTGTTCGTCTGGCAGTAGATCTCAAAAGTCCCTGAGGGAGGCAGGACGAGCAAAGAAATCAGTTGCTTTTAAAGATTCCAGGAAACAGCTGCTTTGCCAGCCAGTGTCAGTATGTGCTGAGTATATCTGTGTGGTGTTTGGGGAGCTTGGTTGCCACAGGCCAAGGTTAAAAGGAGTCATTGGTGAAACCAAGAAGGAATGGCACAACAAAGTCCTACACAAAAATCGTCTCAGGAAGCTTTCTTACACAATAATCACGTGAAGCACAGCTCACCCTGTAAGAGTTCACACCGTGCTAGAGAATCTGTCACAGGAGCAAATACCACAATGGAAGACCCTTCCATCTGCCCGGGCAGCTGTGCAGGCACTCACCGCTGTTATCTGGCTGCATGAAGGCAGTGGCAAACGTGTGAGGGAACAGATTGGCTGAATCCCTCCGCATGCCATTCATCTGCAGGGTGTTTCCCTGAAACACAGCTCCGTGCACATCCGCTTCGCTGCCCAAGCCCAGGAGGTGCCAGGACACTTTGTCTCCATCACACACATCCAGCCCAGGCAAGTTACCAAACATAAGTCCATTGATGGCTGCAAAGGAGAAAGCAATTAACTCTCTGCAGGCAGGTATCAGCCAGAAGATCAATTTTGTGCATACACAGAACAGGTCTGGCATGGGAAGGAAGGGTAGTTTATTTGCAATTCACCCTTGAATACACTCAGAACACGCTTCCCCAGTTGTGCTGCTTGCCCACACCCCACCTGCTGCCTCCAGGCTGGTTTCATTCCAGGCCAACACCACACAGCCCCTCCAGCCCCCAGCTCAGCCTTTAGGTGAGCATCACCCCATGCTTTGCAAGTTCATTCCTGCTGCCACAGAGCAGCATCCAACCATACCATGCATCCTGTTGGATTCCTTGAAGCCATCATCCTTCTTTACAGATGTCTCTTCCATTCTCAAGTAGTACTTTATGTTGGCATTTAAATACCAGCTGAGGTTCTCATCAAACACACTGAAGAGAAGGTAAAATTCTCTGTCGATCCCTTTCTATAATTACAATGATGGCTGTTAATTTTTAAAACACACCAATTAACTACCCTTAGAGTTAAATCTGTTTTGCTTGGCTCTTGTGTTCCCCTTTAACCTTTAAACCTGGCTCATTGAGGGCCAGGACTCTGTCCCTTTATTTATGTTGAATGTTCCTCTTTTATTTCACAAAAGGCACCACTTCTGCATTTTCCATGACACATGAATAAACTGATCAAAACTCAGCCAAGGGCATGAAGTCATTGCCCTCTTCCCCCCTCATCTGTATATTTAGGTGTTGGTGCAAACCAGGCCTGAGACCAGAGCCCAGACACAAGGCCGGCCGATGAACACACCCCATCCCTCCTGCCCCCTACCACAGGCTGGAATTACAGCTTTTTTTAATTACCCTAAATCCTTGCAAGTGTTAATTTTCCTAAAAAATGCACTTCAAAACATGTTGTTTCCTCACTAAAAGAACATCCTGGTGATGTCCAGACTCTTGCTCTGGTGTCACTGTTCCCAGCAGTACCAAGACAGCTGGCCTGCCAAGAAGGTGAGCAATTCCCAGACTGCAGCACACAGGTGCAGGGGAGTGGCCATGCACCTTCCACAATTAAGCATTCATTAAAGAGTTGTCTAAGACTGTGGAGCCAGAATTGCCATGCCAGGCGATTTTTCTCTGTCCTACCTTTACAAACAGGTCCATCCCTGTTTTGCTTACACTCTTCCAATACCTGTCCATGTGGGCTGTGCATATTTCCGATCTCTCTGCCCAGCAGATCCACATTCCACCCTGGGTAGCGTGCTGATCTCTTCTGCACTCCTAGTTTAGTCACATGGTGCCCCCACTGAATGTGAACTGCCCCAGGGAGGCTCTGGGGGCAGCTGTCCCCAGACCTGTCCCCACTCCCCGATGCCGCAGGATGGCAGTGCTGGTTTATCTGCCGCCTGCTTCTTTCACAACAAGGCTATCTCTTGCCATCTGTCTGGCACCTCCCCCAGATATCAATTTACTGTCTTCCCTAGATTTATTTCCAGGAATAGACTATCCCTGAGTGAAATTCCAAGAGGAAGTTCTGTTTGCCCTTCAGGTTTCACCTCTCCTTCATCAAAAGCATAAAGACTAACATGGATTTTCACATGCTTTTTTGTGGTCAGCTCTGCTTGAAAACGAACTTCTCTTGCAGAATAAACGAGGCTCACGCAAACAAAGCATTGTATCAAACAAAGCATTGTATCACCCAAGAAAAACACCTGTAAGTGTAAACATCTTTTCAATGTTTCTGGAATTGCAATGAGTATTCCACATGCCTCTGAAAGCAGCCGGCTACGCAAGCCCCAGGACAAGAGTTACCTATAAGATAACTGTTCCAAGGTACAGTTGTATAGCCAAGTTTGTCTATGAACTTAAAGCAGAGATCAGAAACCATTTTGAGGGCAGCCCTTGGGAGCCCAGAACACTAATGACCCACAGCTTTGATTTGACTCTCCTGGACTTGCACTATTGCATATTTGTTTTCATTATGTTCCCTAGTGTTTTGCTGACACTTTCTTTCTCTACATGAAAGCAAAGAATCTGGTAGGAGCAGGGCAGGTAAACCCCTCTACCTGTTTGTTGTTGTCATCCAAAGTGCCTGGCTGGCAGATGAGCAGAGGCCCCACTAAGCCCGAGCTGGGGTCTTTGACAGGGTTCACAGCTGAGCTGTACATCCAGGTGAGGCAGGGAGGGTCGCTGGACATGGGCCCCACATGCCTCGGCACAGTCCAGCGGTATGTGAAGTTGTGCAGTGGCGCCACAGACATCCCATTCTGAGACAGGCCTTTAAAACAGGGATTACAGGATTATTCCTGAGGTCCCTGCAAAACCGCAGTTACACCTTCTCACCAGATACATTCAGAGCAGGTTTTACTTTGCTCACGTCACCAAAACACCCAGCACCTCTAAAGGGTGATGTGGGTGTACTCAAGAAAAAGGGTCCACCAACCATCATGGTACCACATCCCTTCCCACGCCTTTCCGTAGGACACTCCGTGTGGCTGGATGCTGAAGGGCCAGGAAGCTTTGTTGAAAAACGTCACCATGATGGTGTCTCCAACTTCAGCTTTGATCACTGGACCTAGAAAATAGCAGAGAGAACAGATCATCAACAGAGCACCTCCCCAGGCCACCAGGCAAACCAGAGCAGCCAGGGCACCTTCCCCCAGTCTGCAGGGGTTAAGGAGGAGAGGTGGTGGGTGCCCTGGCTGCTGAAGGGAACTCAAGGGGAGCAGGGACTGGCAAGGATCATCTGAAAGCACTTTGGGTCTGCAGGAGAACTCAGAGGTGTCAGGCCTTCACAGGGGGAGTAACAGAACAGCCAGATGTGCTGGAATGCCTTCGGGAAAGGCCCATGTCTCTCTCCCACTACACAAGGCCCCCTCAGCCTCCCAACACATGTGCCTCAGAGATGTGGGATGCTCCAAGCTCACCACAGTCTGTGAGCCCCTGCCCCAGCCAGCCAGAGAGGAATGCCAAGCCTTTACAATGCCTGTCTCCAACAGCCCCTGACCTGCCCTGGGTCTACAGAGCATCCCAAGGCCACAGAAGGGGCTGAGGAGCCAGGCTGCCTCTATGTGCACACTTGGCTGTGACAGAGAGCACCATTCAGGAGAGGTCTCTGTGAGAACATGGGGTTTGCAGCAGGCCTTGAAGGGGCTCAGTCAAAAACATGTTAACCAGGAGTTACCGCTGTGACCTGTTTAGCTTTAGTCACAAATACTACACTGTGTCCCTCAGATACCTTAAGAATCAGCTCTGAAGTGATCTGTCTGTTCTACCACCTCTCACCTTTGCCTGTCCCACTCGCTCTCAGATGTGACTGTTGTGAAGCACCTCTGTGCCCCTCAAAATAAGAGGGCAGGTACAGCTAACTGGCACTCCCAGCATCAGCATCCTTCTCACCAATTCTGACAGAGGATTTGTGCTCCTGGATGATTCTCACCGAGTATTCCAAGGTGCTTCTCTTCTTCTGATTGCTGTTTTTCCTCACGGAAGCTCTCATCAGTGTACTCTACATACTTTGCCTTCCAGTAGACACCCCCAATGCGGTAGAGGCTACGCTTGAAATACTGCTCAGCAGGGCTAAATGCAAAAAGCAAATGTCGGGTTATCTCATAGAAAAAAAAAAAAAAAAAATCAATCATGTTGCCCTGCTCCCCCTCCACCTCCCTCTGGCAAGGCCAGCAACATCTCCAAATTAAGCAGCATTTCAGACAAGGACAGCACCTCTAGTTTGGAACCAGCTTTGACTCTTCAAAGCTTTTTTGTCCCTACAGACTTGTCCACTTGCATGTTCAAAGAGCACCTGTGGCAGACAATCCTCTCCCAGTTGAACCTGCCAGGTTCGGTAGCACTGGTATAATCAGCACCTCTACACAAGATGTGTAAAGGAGTCAGTGGGAAGATAGTGCAAAAACACCAAGCTCTTCAGAGGTCATGGACAGCCCAGGGCACAGCCACAATCATACCTAAAATAAATAGCTGTAAAAAGATTTATTTCCTCTGCCACCACCCTGGCCAAACACAGACGTAGCAAGCCTTGCAGGAGAGGCAGCACAGTTACAATGCCAGCTCACAGGTCTAAAGAGCTTTCAGTTCTAAGGTCTGCAAAGTTGCTGCACAGCACTGGGTAAATAATTAACTGCTCTGCATTTCTCCTTCTCCATCTGAATGAGGTATATCCTCTCCAGCATCTTCCCAGGGAAGAGAGGGGAGGGAGAGGAATTTCTGTTTCAATTAGCCAAAGTCTGAAGGGGAAACCTCTCACCAACTGCTATCACAGCCACTTGGAATAGAGGGCTGCCACCCAGGTCCCTGCCTTTGATTTCCTAGAAATTGCTTCCTGCAGCAAGGCCACCCTAAGGCCCATCCACAGGCCAGTTCTGCCACCTGTGCCGGCTGCATCAGGGGCTTTTTGAACCATTCCTTAAATACAAAGATCTGTTTCTAGGTCAGGCACAGCAAGCAGAAATGAAGCCCAGAGACAAACATGACAGCTCATGTTGTACATCTGCTAGGACTCCTGCTGCCTGTGGGTACAGCTGTGCCACACCACACTCCCATGGGAAGGCCCAAGGTACCTGTACTGCTCAGTGCCATCTGGCTACAGCAGCCTCCCTTTCCAGACAGGGTGATCTGCCTTCCCAGGAAATGTACTTCATGTGAATTGCAGGCATGTATTTTGAAAAGAAAAAAATTCCACGTTTTCCTGAACAGCCTTCCTGACACAGGCCAGAGCCCCCAAACACTGCTGAAGCCCACCAGCCTCTCACTCACCTGTCTGCCTCACTGAGCCGCTTCCCACTGCTCTGGTCGAGCCCCGAGGGTCCATAGTCCCACTGCACTTCCTTGGCAGCTATGTAGTATTTCCGAACTCTCCCTTCCAGGGTGGATGTCAGAGCTTGCCAAGAACAGGGCCGGACTTCATACAGTGCCGCCATTCCAGCTGTCCAAGACATGGAGGACATGCACACTCAGCCCCCTCAGCCAGTCCGATGGGCAATGGACACAGTCCCACCTTCCCACCACCAACTGGACACCTTCCCTCTGCTGTTCCAAAAGGCACGTGGATGGGAGAAGGCAAGTAGGTAGTTCCCATAGCAAGGAGTTTGTCAGTGGGCAGAGCTTCCAACCTTAGGTATTGGATGCTGTGGAAGTATAGAGAGTGACTGGAGCCTTCTGCTGTCCTCAGCTCTACCATGCAAGCACCCCTTACAGGGAGCAGAGCTCTTAAGGCACTGCCTCATCTCAGCTTTCAGCTGTACCAAATGTCGAAATCATACTCTTGTACAAATCTCACCAAGGCTGCCCTGCACATTAATGATCAGCCCACTCCAATTTATACAAGACAAGGAATCACCCATTCATCTGGAGATGTTTTTCATGCCCAAGGCACTGTCCCCAACTACACTGTAAATCACAGGACCACACTGACAGAAGAAACGGAAGACACAGAGTCCAGGTCATATTCCACCTTCTGCCTTACCTTGTATGTGATCATTGACCTGGCAGCTCAGCAGCCATCTCCCAGGGTCACTGGGGATCATATCTGCTGTAACGAAAGTGGCTGGGAAGAGACTGGCCACATCTGTCCTATGGCCTCGGATATTGAGTGTTGCTCCATGGAAGAAGGCTGTGTGAACATCAATTTCATTTCCCATCCCGAAGAGGTGCCATGAAACACTATCCCCAGCACACATTGTCAGCTCAGGAAGGTTGCCAAACACATAACCATTAATAGCTGCAAAACCAAGCAAACCAGAATCAGAGAGCAGAAAAGGGGCCTTTAAAGCTCCTACTAGCAGGTCACAGCATAGACACGATGGGAGGATGCACCTAACCAGAACTCACCCTCCTCTTCTGTTTTGGAGAGCCTAGCTCCACAGCTCATTCCTAAAACTAAGGGTATAAAAGCTCACTCACCAAAGATTAAATTAAAACAACACTTCCTTTTTCTGGAGTTGTTGCCCCATCCCTGTGACATTATTTGCTCAGCATGTGATCTCAGAGCAGATCCCAGAGCACTGACACCCTTGAGTGTCTTGGCAGAGTCAGTGGCCTCACAAAGCTGAGACTGACCATGCATTTTGTTGCTCTCCTGGAATTCCTCATCTTCTTTGTCTACAGAGCCAGGATTTCTGCAGAATGATGCTATGTTCTCATCCAGGTACCAGCTTAGGTTCTCATCCACCACACTGAACATCAGAAAGAAATCAACATCCACATCCTGGCGTCTTTGAGAGCTGCCTGTCAGTATTCCTGGGGGAAAAGGAGAGAGGAATGAATGCAGAAAAGTCATACAAGGGCAAGAGATTAAAACAGCAATAGCAGAGACACACTTGTCACATGAATTGGAAAGAGATGCTTTCCCACCATCCTCCCAGCTCACCGCAGAGCAGTGAGCTCACCCTTTTCCAATATATCCCTGCCAATACAGTTCTCTCTTCCAAGTGGCTCTGCCACTGCATGGCTCTGCTGCAACACTCTCAGTCTTCTCAATCCTGCTGAAATCAGTCACCATGTTTTTAATACACAAACTACATCTTGGACAAGAGTCCTGCATTTAACGTGGATTCAAGCAGCTCTCTTGGATCAAGAGGCCTGCAAGCTTACCTACCCTGTCAGTAATAGATATAGACAACACAATGACCAGAACCCTGCTAGAATGCAAGTACTGTCTTCTCTAACCAAGCTGATTTTCCCCTGAAGCTAGGAGACACCCACCAGAGCATCTTCACAGCCTATCCTTATTCATGTCACCACAAAACCTTTACACTATGAAACTGCAGCCCTAAGCTGCTTTTTTGTGGTTTTTTTACCTTTTTTACATGTAAGTAATGGCCCAATCAATCCAGATGCAATGTCCCTTGGTGCATCAATATGAGAGTGGTAGATCCAAGTCAAGCAGTTTGGGTCATCAGCAGTTGGGCTGTGATCTTCAGGGACAGTCCAAGTATAGGTGTAATTCCCTCCTGGGAAAACAGCATCATCCTTCTTCTGATCCTGGGGGGACATATCGGGATACAGGGATCCTAGAACAATTGAGCAATCACAACATCCATTCAAGAAGAGCAAGATGCCCACACGTGTAACCTTCTACTGAGCCACTCTCACTCAACAGACCTGCATGTATGTACTTGCATAGCAGATTTCAAAGTGAGACTCACCATCTCAAGGCTGAAATAGTGTTTAATCATTACCCCCTCAAAGAGACACTGAGGCACAGAGCCGCTGTAAGGCAACTTGCCCAGTAAATGGGTCACACAGAGTCAGCAAGATCATTTCCATTCTGCCTAATGCTACTTTGCCTTCAATTCTGCACTGTGCCCCCACAGTCTGCCTCTTCACAATTTCTAGGGTTAATCAGTGTTTTGGAGGTTCTTCTAAAACCAAGAAACCTGGGCCGTGTACTGTAATGCACAAGTCAGGAAACTACGCCCAGTCCCCTGACCCTGCTAACCCAACACCAACCAAGTGCAGTTGCTTTCCAGCTGGGGCTTTACAGACAGCTCTCCTCCACACATACCCCTAAGTTCCCAGTGAGTAAAATCTGTCTCTGTGATGGCAGTGGCTCATTTACCTTCAGAGTCCTTTTCGTAGAAAACACCATGAGGATGGATTGTATACGGTCGAGTAGCAAAATTTTTTAGGTGGACTTTAATGGTATCCCCCACTTCTGCTCGGATGACAGGCCCAAGAAACCCCAGCCAGCCAGGTTTGGGGATCTCAGTGGTGTATGTGGAGTCCATGTATTGCTTATAGACAGATTTCTTGTACGTGCTTCCCACCCTGTCTTTCCCAGGCTGGAGGAATGCTGCGGCCTGGCTGTTAAAATTCAAAGGGAAAGGCATTGTTATATCCAACAGCTGGTTGATAACACAGTACAGTGACGCTGACACTCCACTTTCCCAGGTACAGCTGAAAACTCGGGCATTAGAGGACCCTAGATGCTCTAAGCCACCCCTGCATGGCCACAACCTCAACCTCACCTCTTCACCAATGGACACAAAGGGCACCCTTGAACCGTGCCCTACGAACAAGGAATGGGAAGGATGGCAGTTCCTCGACAATCCCATGTAGGTGTTACAAGGGAGGACCCTTCTCATGCCTGCTTCAGCCTTCACTGGGCTCTGGGAAACTCACTTCAATTCCTCTGGGGCATTTGCAGCTAAATGCCAAGGCAGGGGGCGAAGTTTCCTGAGCTGTCTGGCCAAAACTGGTAGTCTGAAAGATTATTTTCTACTTAACAGCTTCTGAATTCCTTGCAGAATGACAGATGAGTCAGGCAGGTACGTACCCAGCACATAACCAGCTTTCAGAGTTAAAACCTCATACAGGTACTAAAGTTCAACTCCTGAGCATATTTGCTCTTTATGGCTAATTCTTAATAGATAAGAGATGAATCACGGTCCAGGTATTAGTAGAACCAGCCTAAATGAGAGATGAGGTCACTCCCCCAACTTCCCCCTTTGGATCAATCACCACAGCAGTAGAACAGCCCTGGAAGGGAGGCAAACTCTAAGACACATCTCAGAGAATGAACAGTTGAGACCGAGTTATTAAGCATCACACTTTTCATTCAAAAAGGTACAGGGCTGGGCTGTAGCTATATAATCCAGAGCTCAGCTCTTTGCCAAGTCATCCCTGCAGCCATCATCTGCAAAGAGTTTAAGTTAATTCACAATTCATTTTATAGATCTGAGTCTTTCCCCACACAGTCCATTTCTTCCCAACAGAAAAATTTCTTCAAATATTTTACTACCTCTATTGTTCATATTGACATCACATCCCTTTCTAATTGCCAGCAATTTCATTTCTGCAATCACTGTACAAAGAAGTCCCATTAGCTAATTGTTTGCAGTGACAGAACAGTTTTTAAATTCCTTTTAAGTTCAATGGCCTTGAATTTTATTTCCTTTTCTTCATGTGTTATGAGAGAAAGCAAACAAAACCCACTGCATTCACTATCACTTCAGGAATCAGTGATAACATACATCTTTATTAACCCTGAATTTTGGGGGGTTTCCTATGAACTAATTTACATCTATACAACATCTCCAGAGAACAGAGACTTTTCCAAGCTAAACTGACAGACCCTGATGTTTCTGTGAACCCCTCCTCTTCCTGCTGTGCTGGTTCTGAAGGATAAACCCAAGTGTTACTTGTTATGGAGGGGTAAAGGACTGAGAGCAGGTCAAGAAATACCAGCAATTTGCCACAGAAAATGAAGGCGGGGGAAAAAGCACAAATGCCTTCAAAATTCTTTAGAAAGCTATTAAACAACAAAACAAACCACACCCACAAAAAACACCCACCAAAGAAAAAAGTTTGGTGCTTTGAAAACTAAAACCAAACCCTGTTTTTGTAATGACTCAAAGTAATTATAGCAGTTTCCAGATTTACTTTTGCAAGAAAAACAAAAATATTTTTCAAACAGTCCCTAAAATCTCATGCAGGAAGTTCCATTAAGTCTAAGGCTCGAAATTACATTGAAACAAAAAAGCTGACTCCGGGAAGTCATTTACAGCAGGATGAAAAGTCACCCTGCCTCAGGATACACAAGCTGATCACCAGCTGGAACTAAGCAAAATGAAACCTCAGGGCAGAGCATTGCACAATCTGGGCTATTTTAGAACAAACTGCTCTATATTCTGTTCCATGTTTGTTTTCTGTACACTTCCCTCCAGTGTATGGGCTCTGGATGCTTCAAACTGACCATTCCTTTTCCCACTGACACAGGTTCTATGCTCCTACGATAAAACTAGTTAAACATTAAGCTCATAAAGATCAGAATCTATCAGTGCGTCTCTTGCTTGCTCAGATGCCCCAAAATACTTGCAAAAATTACACATCAAATGACAATTTGAAGCCAGTCCCAGATTAAATTCTCTTAGAGCCAAACATACCGGTTATGAGCAACGCTCTGGTTAGCAAGCACATTCCTCCCTGTTGGAGCATAGTTCCAGTCCACCTCATGGATCCCCAGGTAATAGACTCGTGTGACACCCCCAGCAAGTATGGGTGACAGCGTGGGGACACAGAGCAGCAACCACCAGACCAACCCCATCACAGCCTGAAGGGAAAGTGCTTTTGGAGGTTTCACCTGTTTTGGAAAAACAAAGACAATGAAACAGAATATGATCACCTAGATTGAAGGTACTGGACGTTTTGAGAGGGTATGAAGAAATCAGGTGTAAGTCCTATTGGGATTGTTTTTCAAATATCCAAGAAGGAAGGTGCTCCATAACAGAATTAATGCACAAGGTGGATAGAGATCATGCCTTATTAACGAGCCCCAATACCAAATGTGCTGCTTTCATAATAGCTTGATTAACCCTTTTCTCCACTGCTGGTGTTCTCTGGCACCGAAAATAGTCAAGGGCAAGTCTTTGAGACAGCCCTACTGAATCTTTAAAAGAGTCCCACCTGGGCTCTGGCTAGAGCTTAACCACGACACTGCACTCACTTCTGAGGCAATTCTAGGGTACAGCAAAATACATCCCTGAATGCAGATGCAACAGGTGAGACCGAGTCTGTGCTCACATTCCCCTCCCAGTGACTAATCACCCTTTGCTCGACCAGTGCAAGATGAAGGTGGTCCAAAACCTTAAATTCTTTTCAAAATATTTTTTTCAATTTTTCTTTGATAATAATTCATGTCTTGATTAAGGAAAAAAAAAAAAAAAGAAACCAAAGCCAACCCAAACTTTGTATTATATTCATCCCTAAACTTTGCATTTTACAGCAGAACCCTCCCCCAGGACTGCCCTTTGCCGGGTCCCCAAGAGCACAGGGATCGCGAACGGACGGAAATGAGACTCCAGCGGGGCTGGGGGGACGCAGCTCCCATCGGATCCGCGCGGGCACTGCGGGGCCGTCGCCCAACACCTGACTGCAGAGAAACCCCTGTCCGAGAGCGAGGGGAAAGCACCGAAGGAAGGCGGGGGGGCGGCTCATCCCTTACGTGCGGGCGGGACGCGACTCGGCGGGGCTGCGGAGCGAGACGCGGGAGGACCGGCGGAGACTAGCTCGGGAGGGGTAAAGGAGCTCTGCCTCTGCGGGCGGACCGAGCCCGCCCCGGCCCGGCCCGGCCCGGCCCGCAGCACCGCCCACTCCCGCACCGCCCACTCCCGCACCGCCCGCAGGGGGGTCAGGCTGTTCCGCCCCGCACCTGCAGGAGCGTCCCGGCCGCACGCGCCCCTGCCCGCCCCGCCCAGGGCGGGCTGACCCGCCCGCCGGTGCGGGGAGCCCCGGGAAGGTGCGGGGAGCCCCGGGAGGGTGCGGGGAGCCCCGGGAGGGTGCGGGGAGCCCCGGGGAGCCCCGCAGAGCTCCGGCCACGCGGCGGGCGGTGCCGGGCCGGGAGAGGACGGGCTGAGGGGCCCCTTTAAAGGCGCGCGGTGACGTC
>JAWWLV010000158.1:6753880-6773755 GCA_035041135.1 Platyrinchus mystaceus
GGCCCCAGCATGCGGGAGGCGCCCGCGCTGCCCCGCGGCCCCGCCGCGCCCGGCCCCGGCCCCGCGCCCGTCCCCGGCTTCCTCGCCAAGCTCTGGGCGCTGCTGGAGGACCCGGACAGCGACGACGTCATCTGCTGGAGCAGGGTGAGGCGGCCGCGCAGGCCCGGCCCGGGGAGGCCCGCGCGGAGGGCTCGGGGCGGTGGGGGCTGCGGGGCCCTGCGGGGCCCTGCGGGCCGGGCGGCGGGGAAGGAGGACGGGCCCCGGCTGCCCGGAGCGCCCCGAGCCCGGTGGGGCAGCCCCGGGGCTGTGCCCGGGACGCCGCGCTGCTCGCGCATCCCGGTCCCGAATTCCCGGTCACCGGCATCGGGCGGGGAAAGGAGTCATTAACTGTTCGTTTTCCTTCCGGAGCGGAGGCAGATGCGCCCTGCGGGCACAGGGCACGGACACATATACCACACACCCCAGACAAGTACGGTGTTTATTTTTGTCCCCTGTCATTTTTAAATCCGAGGGATTTTCCCCACTGTTTTTAGCCACTTGCCCTCTACAAAGGGAAAGATAAAAAGAGACACACTGATTTTGTTCTCTTTGTGAATAGCATAAAAAGTGATGCAAAGAAACTCTGGCCGCTTCCAGGAAGTTTGATCTTGAGCATATGATAAATCTGGGACTGCTGTTGTCACACTTACCCCTGGTCGCCGCTGGGTTGTGTCTGAACTTCGGTAACTCAGCAACGTTACTTGGTTATTTTTAGTGATGACGTAGCACGTACAATGGAAGAATCTTGTCAGGAGCTGGTCAGACTGATGAAGGGAGATGAAATCTCTCTAGTGGTGTGAATTCCATTGTGTTTGAGCAATGCTTATGTTTCCTGTGGACAAGGAGAGCAGGTTTTTAGAACAGTTTTGCTTTGGATTAAGATCAAAGCATCAGGGCTTTAAGAAAATCCCCTATTCAATAATCCCATGTAATTGTGTCTTTGTATTAAAACTTTTTAGTCCAGTCCCAAGTACTCAGAAGTATTCCCACAGGCAGATCCCTTGGCAAAGCATTTTGCTCTTCTCTGCTGTCAGAACTGTCTCTTCTGATTTATGGTCTTCCCTTAAGAGCAACACCTTAGGAAAGCTGTGCTTGTTCATTAACTGTTACTCCTGTTTATTTCCTAGAATGGCGAGAATTTCTGCATTCTGGATGAGCAGAGGTTTGCCAAGGAGCTGCTCCCCAAGTACTTCAAACACAACAATATTTCCAGCTTCATACGGCAGCTCAACATGTGTAAGCATCAGCTTTTGCTACATTCTTTCTGCCAAGTTCACTGCTCCTTGGCTTTGTTTTGGATTTCTTTAAACAAGCAAGTGGACTTGGCAAGTCTCATCCCTGAAAACCTGGGTTCTGGCCTTCAGTTTGCTTTGCAAAAGAAAACACTGATGGTAGAGCTTGGCTTAGTCTTTGGTTTTTGTGTTTCAGCTCTGAGTCCTTTTGAGCAACAGCTGTAAGAATGTATGCTGGTGCCTAAAGCTTGGGTGGGGTTCCCTGGGCTCCAGTGATGCTGTTAATGTAGCAGCAAACGTATGTGTACCCAGGGGAGCAAAGGTTGTCTGTACACCCATACACCTGGAATGTGAAAAAAATTGCCTGGATTTGGGGCTGCCGCTGCTCTTACTTGCATTGGTTGGAACCAGATCAGTCCTGCTGATGGGCTGAGCTGGACTATGTTTCTCGTTATGTTTTCTGTGCTTGTGAGCATCATGTGGCAGTGTTGTATAGCACGTGTACAGCGTAGCCAGGCAAAGGGATGTTGTGAGAGAGTGAATCAGGGACTGCATCACCCAGCAGGAATAGCTGCAGAAGCTTCTGGGCCCAGTGGAGGGGCAAACTGCACAGGAGATGCTGCCTTAGTTAGAATTTCATTGGGAGTGAGAGGGAGGAGTTCTCTGTCCTTGCCCTGTAGGTTTGCCTGATCTCTCTAGCTGATGCCTGTATAGATTTTGTCAGATGTGAGAGAAAGCACACCTGTTTAGTCTTTGGACCGAGGGTAGATGCAGCTCTTTGTGTCATGTGCTGCTGTTTCTGTGACCCCATTACTTGAGTGACAAAGGATAATCCAAAGAAACAATTGTCATTTCCTTTGTAGCCAGGGTAAATGTGACAATGCAAATATTCCTATGAAGACATGCAATGCAGTGGCAGCCTCCTTTTCCTGGTGGACCTATCCTGGCTGCGTAACGCTAACACTGTTGGGGAACACTGAAGCTGGAATGCATTAACTGTGTTAAAAACTTGAGCGAGGAGAGAGATGGATTGGTTTGTCAGCTCTGTCCTGCCTCTACCCTGTGGTGCTTAAGCAGTGATGGAGATAGAGCTGGCAGTGTCTCACTTCCTGCAGACAGTTCTCCATACTTGGAGAAGGTGCTCTGCTGCAGGTATTTGCACAGGCAGGGAACTAACTTCTCTGTCTTGCTTTATTCTGTAGACCATGGTGGTGCATGACAGCATTTGCTTTGATAGGTAGTTGTCAGGGCTGAAAGGGGAAGGTGTACCATTCCTCTGCTTGCATTGGGACAAGATTCTATGTAAGATGTCATAACAAATCTCATTTCTAACTAACTGCTGTGATGGTTTGGACGTGACTGTCTTGCCCATGGACCGTTGGTGACCTGTGCTGCACAGCTATGTGTGCAGCCTGCCAGGGCATTCCATGGTACTGTGGACATGTTCTGTAGTTGTGAAGATCGAAGCAGTGAAATCACTGAGCACCAGCAAAATGTGCTTTGGCTGTTTTTCACAGTTTCTACTCCCAGTAACTGTAGTGCTGGGGATATTTTGGTAGCCTTGGAGTTTTCTTTAGCTGTATGTTGTAACAGTCAGCTTTGCACTGGGAGAAATGCCTTTGTTGATTCCTCTCCACAGATGGTTTCAGGAAGGTGATTGCTCTGGAGAATGGTATCATTACAGCAGAGAAGAGCTCAGTCATTGAATTCCAGCACCCTTTCTTCAAGCAAGGGAAGGCACATTTACTGGAAAACATCAAGCGCAAGGTACAGTCTAAGCACATGTTTACTTCACTTTGTCATGAAAAGTGGCTTATTAAGAGCACGTATTGGGTGTTTCAGAGCCAGCAAATGCCATGAGAAACAAGGTTGTAAATCCTCATGCAAGCCTTAGTAACTCCCTCACGATTACATGCTGATGCTTAGCAGAGCCTCCTCGTGCTGTTGCTTAGACAAAACCCTCCCTGCTGTTGGCAATGCACTGGGCTAGGACCACATTCTGCTTCTCCATCAAACGACCCCTTTCCACCAAGCTCATGTCCCTGATTGCAGCTTACCATGGTCTGCAGTTCTGTCAGCGTCTCCAACTTAGAGAGGGGCACAAAGTGAAAGAAGCAAAAGAAATACATTTTCATTTGGCACTCAGTGAAAATTAGCAAGAGCATCAGTAATCATTTCATTTGGGTGAGTTTGCATAAATTATAGTGTTCCTCCAAAACTGTGTTGCCACTAAGCTACATCTTTATGAGCACTTTCTGGTTTTCTTTTGTACATTCAGGCCTTGTCTGACCTGTTTCTGCACAGATATTCATCCTCTCTCAGCACATTACTGCTCATAATATCCTAAGGAAGAGAGTATCATGATACATCATGTTGACATTAGAACAGCAGAATCTTTTCTTTAGACTGCCGTCAGGAGTGGCTGCACTGCCCAGGGTAATAAAAGCCCAGGGTAGGCTGGAGAGCTGCAATTGTGTTTGGATCGATTCCTCGCTGAGCTGCCCCTGCTCGGAACCAGAATCGATTCCCTGGTGTGGCTCAGGCTGGTGCTCCCCCCGTGTGAGCAGCACGTGTCCCAGCACCACGCGTGTCAGGGCAGGCAGCCAGTGACGACACTGTCCCAGGGATGGGTGGAGTGTTCTAGATGAAAAGACAAAAGCTCTTCTTAGTGCCAAGGACATCCATGTAAACTGTTGAATAGGTTGGTGAAACATTGTTGCACAGGAAATATTAGTGATTTTTTTGTAAAACAGTTATTAGTTTTCTTGCTCTTTTACTGCCTGGGATGGAGCCATATTCCAGTATTGGCTATAAACTGGATTTCCAGCCTCTGTCAGGAATGCAGGTTTGAATGCAGGACTTGCTTTACTTACCTCCTTTCACTGTTAGTTTTGCTGGTGTGCAGACACCCTGTGTGTCTTCACAGAATCCCAGAATGGTTTGAGTTGGAAAGGACCGTAAAAACTGGTCTTGTTCCACCCCCCTGCTGTGGGCAGAGACCCCTCCCACTTGCCACATTGCTCTAAGCCCTGTCCAACCTGACTTGGTACACTGCCAGGGATGGGGCAGCCACAGCTTCTCTGGGCAGCCTGTTCCAGGGCCTCACCACCCTGATTAGCCAGTTGGAGACTGAAGAGCAGTTCCTTGCACTTGGGCAGAATGTTTTAGTTTGACCCTTTTTTTAGAGGCTGGCTGCATTTGAAATTCCCAACCACTGCCTGCATCTTTCGGGTGTCTTCCCCATGGAGAGGTGGTGTGCTGAAAAGAAATCAGACAGCCGTGAATTCCCTATGGGATGTATATTGAGTACATTAGCATAAGTTATTACCTGCAACAAACAGTGAAGCTTCTAAACTGCAGACAGGGAGAAGTGTCAGACCCTTCAGTCCATCCTTTGCATCACAGGATTGTGTTAAGAAAATAATTAGTCATGTCTGAGGAGTGATTGCACAACAGCTGTGTTCTGTTCCAGCATGAAGGAGTGGGATGTTGGTTTATAACACCATAGATCTGCTTCTGACCATCCCCTTCCCCTTTGGAAGACGGAAGCTGTTAGCCAACCTGTGTGGAAGTTATCTCACACCTCAGCAGGCCAATCCCAGATGCTTTCACCTCCCACTTGGAATTTAGTAGAATAACTAGAAAACTCCTAGTATTCTGTAGGTTGGGAGGGATATCTGGTGTGACTCATAGTTCATTGGTTCCATCATAGTCAGTATTTGGCAAAATGATGTTTAAAATGATGCCCACAAAACCAAAGCTGTGATGCACTAGACCTGTCTTTTTCAGAATACTGAATTGTGTCATAGCTAACAATGCTCATGCTGCAGAGGCAGTTGCTGAAGGAACTGGAAAATGTTTAATATAGAAGTGCAGGAAGGAGGTGGTGAGCTTCTTGCTTTCTAGTGGCTCTTCCACCATCATTTAAGTGGCAACATTCACGGATTCTGCTGCGGGCAGAAGAGCAGATTGGATTCTTCTTTCTGGAGATAAGTCTTTGTACCTTTGGAATGTCACCGAGCAGAGAGGTAATAGAGGAAACACAAATATGGGAATCTGCAATTCAGCTGGTGTGGGACAAATTTTCAGATCGAGTAGGATGCATCTAACTAGACACCTCCATCCTCCAGGAACTTAATGGAAATTTGTTACTCCTCTGCTGGCAGATGTACTCACACCCAGAAGGAATATGATCAGCTTGTTCTTCTTCCACTATCAATTGTGTTTTGCTTTTTGGCTGGTGTTTGCCTGTGACACTAGAGAGCAGAGAGCCCCCAGGGAAAGCCCCTTGCAGTCAGTGGTTTTTATCATGAATTACAGTCATGAATCTACTGTCTTCAGGTACAAAGTGCTAATCTCATCTTTTCATTGACCTCTTGTTTTTTTCATACAGTGCAGACTGTCCTAAGGACTGTCACATATAGCAGTTATGGTGTTTTGTGACATGTAAGAATTACAGTGTTACGTGGTTAACAAAGCCTGTACCTGTTCTGCAGACTGACTGTGCTCTCTCTGCATCAAGGAGTACGCAAGGCACTGTTTGTAGTAAAGCATGTGTACCTATTTTAGGTGTCTGCAGTGAGAACCGAGGATCTCAAGGTCTGCACGGAGGATTTGCACAAAGTCCTGTCCGAGGTGCAGGAGATGAGAGAGCAGCAGAACAACATGGATGTCAGGCTGGCTAATATGAAGAGGTAGACTCAGCTGTTTCAGAGGCACTTATACATTAAATGTGGCTTATATCTGGTGAAGCTTGGCTAAATATGGGTTTCATTTGGACTAGAAACAGATGAAGCTGTATTTTTTCCTAAGAATGCCCATTCCACCCCACACAACGTTCTGAATCTTGTTTGTTTTTATAATTCAGTTACAGACTGGAGATTAAGACTGGGAGTTTGTTGACTGTCTTGAGATTTCACTTTGGTTGCCAGCAGTTTTTTAGGGCAATCAAAACATTTCCTTTTCTGAACACAAACAGGGTTAAATGCAGTGAGGGACAATTAGTGTTTGCTTTTCTTTCTAATTGGAAGTGGACTTTGCACATCCTCATCTCTGTTCCCACAGATCCTCTTCATATAGGCACTGGTAATCCATTTAGGTCATTGATGTGCCAGCAGGTATCAACCAGAGTTCAGGATATACCTTACTCCCTCTGTTCCTTTAAAAAACCCCAACATCACCTTAAACGCCACCTCTTAGCCTGTTCTGAGGCTGTCAGTGCTTGGAAGCAGGCTGAGTGTAACACAAAGTCTTAATTCGACAGCTTTGAGGCTTTGAAGGATTACCTCAGTTCAAGATTATTGGTGGAGCAGCAGAGGATGAGGGTGCACTGTTGGTGGGCACTGGCAGTGCACTTACTGAGTGTTTGGTCCTGCCTGATGGAAAATGGAGTTAAATTAACCCAGAGTTTATGCTAGTGGATTGGATCACCTGAGAGTTAGTTATCCATAGAGGGAATGTTGTCATTGGTCCTGCAAGGTACTGTGAAAGTTTGAAAGCTGTAAAACTAGAGCATATAAAGTAAACTCTGTTCATTCTCTGTCTTCTGATTTATTCTGCATTGCAGAGAAAATAAGGCCCTGTGGAAAGAAGTGGCAGTTCTAAGGCAGAAGCACAGTCAACAACAGAAGCTGCTGTCTAAGGTACCATTGCAGCATCTTCAGTGCTACCATCCTTATTCCTGCCTCTATGATACTTCATGGCATTCTTTGCTTATGTAGAATGACAAATGACACAGAGCTGAACAGGCTGTATTATACAGCAGAAAGAAAATGTTCACAGTTCCTGAGTGTCCCAGAAGTAGCACAGTAAAGAACCACGAGCAAAGCACTAAGGAAAAGTCATAGTAGCTGTCAGTGTGTGGAGGCAGTGCATGGTAACAGGAGCCCAGAACACGAGATTGCAGGCACATGCAACCGAGTCTGTGAAAGCTCTTGGACCAGGACACACTTAGACCACTTGTGAAGTGAATATGGAACCTGGAAACTGTAGGAGCTTGTGCACTGGAACAAATTTTCTCTGGTTTATCCCTCAGCTGTTTCTGGTCTGGAATCCTCTAGTGACTTGTGCTGTTATATTGCATTTCAAAAAAAAACAAAACAACTGTACTAGTGGAATAAGTTCTATGCAGTTTGTAACTCTTGTTTTGGTTCTTAAGATACAGTTGCAAATGGATTTTTAATTTACCTGTTAATTTCAGTCACATAACTGCATCATTTTATAGTAAAATCTGAATTAACAATTTAATGTTAGGATTGTTATGCTGACCACTTGGTTTTGGTTTTTTTCCCCTGTTTTTCCTTTTTAGATTCTTCAATTTATACTAAGTTTGATGCGAGGAAATTACATTGTTGGGGTCAAAAGAAAAAGGTAATTACTTGATAGGTCCCAGATCCGTGTCAGATGTGAATTATAGGCATAAATTGACTTCCAGTGTATGAAGGATATTTTTATTACTTGTATATTAAAACTTGAGAAAGTTGATGGAAGTTGAATCAAGCACAAAATAAAGCTTTTCCTCCTTACCACTAAAAAAAAAAGGGTGAGGAGAGAATATTCTGTACATACTCAGTTCCAAAGGGCACAGTTATCAGAAGTGGTAACTCTCAAAACATGCACATGTGCCTGACTTCTGGCAAACCACAGCATATGTGTAGTGTGGACTGCCTGCAGTGCCCTTCCTGCCACACATTCCCAAGAGCCAGGCTTCTGAGGAGGGAAAGAATGATTGTCCTTACCATTACTGCATGTATTTGGCACTGCTGCAGCTCCTTCCTGTGGAGCTAACAAGGTACTAAAGCTGTGCTTTTTCTCAGGTCTCTCACGGATGCTGCAGGTGCTTCACCCTCCAAGTACAGCCGTCAGTATGTCCGCATACCTGTGGAGAGTGGCCAGGCTGTAAGTGTCCCCAGGGAAAGCGGCAGTGGGTTGAACAGAATGATACCTGGTGATACCAGTCTACCTTGTAGCTATAAATACACTAATCTTGTAATCAAATGATCTCCCTTTTGCAATGGGCAGCTTTAGAGCATTGCTCTGGCTGTAAAATCATGCAAATCAGTACAACTGGTCACAGATATAATCTGAACAGGAAAGAGAAGCTGCTGGATGAATGGGGCTTCAAAGTAAAAAAAGAAAAGGTCAGAGCCTGTGGTTTACTCATTCTGTGCTGTATCTGCAGATGGCTTTTTCTGAACATAATGCAGATGAAGAGGATGGAAATGGCACAGGTCTCATCATCCGAGATATCACTGACACCCTGGAAAATGCCACTGATGGCCTCCTCGCCGTGGCACACACGAGTGGCAGAGCCAGGTATGTGTTTATGCTTGGGTTGTTAACTGGTAGTTATGTTAGGGTTGGTGATTCCATATGGATTCTGGGAAGCCGCCTCTCTGAATGTTCACATCGTTTGTGCATGACAGGCCTGTTGTAGGCTCTCCTTTTTACAGCATGCAGCACTGGTCATGGTCAGAGCTTGTGTCTCTTCAGGAGTGCCTGGAGGCCTGTCAGGCTGATGGGCACTTCCAAGTTTAATTTGCTGAGGCTTTTCTGCCTCTTTAACAAATAAGCACATACTTGACTTTTTGACTGAACAGGGACCTGAATGCATATAGAGGTGACTAATAAACAATCAGAAATGTTTATAGGTTACTGACAGACAAATCAAGATCTATACTATAGTTTTATCTCCAGTTTCAGTACTTCTCTCACTAAGCTTAGCCTAGGGAAGGCATTCTCTGTGTGGCAGCAGGTTCCAGTGAAAACCCATTTAGTTTATAACACCCAGAGTGAAATATGGACCAGTTTGGAATCCTTTCTTTCAAGAGTCTGTCTGCTAGGAATTTCCCTCCTGTCTAATTTCTGTGTATTATATTGCTGCTTTTAGCCTGGGAAAATGGGGTGTTTTGCCCTGATATGTACTCCCTGTATAAACTGTAATAAGAAATTCTTCATCTGCCTTTAGGAAGACACTTCGCTGCTTTTTCTAAAAACCAGTTCATTGTTTGAACTCCCAACTGGCTTGACCTTATTAAGATTTGGGATGCTAAATCTGAAATGAATAGTAATGCATTTGATGAATTCTCCTGCATGTTGTTTCTGTTGGGGTTACATTTTAGAGAGCCACAGGCTGCTGTGGATCCCGGCTTACCTCTTTGTCAAGTATCACAGCCAAGTGAGTTAAATTGTGCAGAACCTGTCCCACCAGTTCCTGTAAATGATGTCAGCAAGTCCAGTGAAATAGGCAGTGCTGCTGTGGAACTCCATACTGCACAACCAAATGCTCCAGAGGACCCCGTGTCAGTGATTGACTCCATCTTGAATGAGAACAACTCTGGAAATCAAAATGATCCTTTGCTGGACAGGTATTGTTTCTGAAAACTGTTAAACTGTCATCACCTTGTGGGGTCTTGTTGGAGTTTTGGAGGGTGTGTTTGGCAGAATGTAGGGAATCGGCATTTGAATTGTCATTGATAAAGAGAGTTCTCTGTGCCTCTGTTACCAGGGCTTGAAAAAGCCAAGGGTTGGCATCACACACTGCAAAAAGGCAAGTTCCCCTGTCACCTCTGTGGTAACTAGTGTGCCTGAGCGCTGGTATGTCTGTCCTGGGGCCTGTGGAGGTCAGTCTGTCCCATCAGCCCACTGCTGGCACTGCCAGGAGCTGCCAGGCAGCAGGTGAAGGGCACTGATCTTGGGCGTGTGCCGTGACCATTTTGTTCCTGGGACCTGGATGTGGATTGTCCCAGTGGCCAGTGGGTGTGGGTTCCCATTCCACAGGAGCTGTGTGAGCAGCTCCCAGCTCTGCTTCAGCCCCTGAGCTTTGCCAGTGCCATCACTGTGGCTGCAGGAGAGCTGGATTGAGGAGCCCGCTTTAATTCTTGCTCCTACAGCTCTCCTGCTGTGGTCAGTGGCAGGTAGGAAGATCTGGGATGGTGTCCCATCACTTGTGTCATCTGAAGGCCCTGCAGTACCTTCCCTCCTGGGCACTGGGAGCTGCCCATTCCTCATAGCTGAGAATTCAGTACAGGAGGAACTCATGGCACAGCGAGACACTTGGTATGGGCACTGTGCCTGCAGCTGCCTTTTCACTTCCTTCACTGCCTGTCAATTCTTGCCCACTGTCTCTGGAAATGTCCAATTTGGCAACAAGCTGATGTTTCAATGTAGGTAGAGTTCCTTCAGGCCCAGATTATTTCCATCCTTTTGCTTGTCATTTATGGTTGAGGGAAAAACCATCAGACCTCAGTTTAAACAGATACTGGTGTACAGGCTGGGATCTGAGAACATTCACCAGATATTAAAATGAGGGAGGAAGTAGGTTTGGAGGGAGAAACTGCTTTTTCACCTGGTAGCTGTTGTTGTGCTTGCTGTTAAGGTGGTCTTCCTTGTGCCTGTACCTCAAAGCTGGAGTGAAAGGCAATACAGGAATGTGGTTTCATCTGTTGGGCTATTCTGGATTGTGAGCAACCTGCTTCGTGGGGGAAGAGAAGGCTCTGCTTGCCAACTGTGCCTTACAGTACTATGTCATTTTGGTTTTTTAGAGAAGAAATTCAGGATTTTCTGAACTGCATTGATGCCAGCCTTGAAGAGCTCCAAGCAATGCTGTCAGGGAAGCAGTACAACTTTGGTGCCGAAGCATTCAGCGATGTGAGTGTCTTCTCACTGTTTATGGTTTCTGAGAAATACTGCTCAAGTTGCATCATAAAATGTTACTGGTTTATTCCATGTTGTAATGGATAAGGGCGGGGAGCATCCTGAGAAGCAAATAGTTACAGATAGAATGATTCATAGGCATTCACAGCATACAAGGTAACATTGGGAGCCTTTCCCAAGTCATACAAGATTTTTGTTCTGCGTAACTCAAGGGGGAAAAGAAAAATTGGCCTTGTTTCTCCTTCATAATCCTTAGTCACATATCATCACATCCTGACTGTGTGTTTGATTATGCTTTATGAGATGGAGTGAAACTCAGCTGTATTCCTGGAATCACTGGGAAATATGGTGACCTTTTCTTCTCCTGTTACCTCAGTTTACTGCCACAGGTTGAAGCACCTGGCTGGAGGCCCATGGAGGAGCCACTATCCCTGTGCTTCAGTGGAAGGAGCAGCATGCTGTTCCTACCATCCCTTCAGGAGCCTCTGCAGTTTTGTTTCAAGAACTTTGTTAGTTGACACATGGTCTGATTTTATTTTCAGACATTTAATCCTGAGCTGCCAGCCCTGGATATGAGTTTGATGGAAACTCCCCCTGGAATGGAAAATGTAAGAGTAACATTTGCTTCTGTGGTGGGACAGGCAAATTCTGGGAGCTGAATCTTGTGGGATGCAGCATGAGAGTGGGGCTGGGGCACAGCCTGAAACTGCCAGTTCATCCCTTCTGGCTGACCACAGGGTATCAGTTATCAGTGTTGGCATATAGGAATTTACCAGGGATCTCAAGGTAATTTCCAGTCCTGCATTCGTAGTGTAGTCACATACTCGGAATGCCTGTCTGAAGACTGAAGGAAAAGTACTAAATGAAAATTGTAATGCAATACACTGTGTTAGTTCTGAATGTGGCTGTATGGGATTTCCTTAGAGGACGTACAGAAGCTCAGCACAAACCTTCTCTTAGTCCGGTTCCTAAAAATGATTCATACTATTAAAAAAACCTCTTGCAAGTGTTACTTTTGTTGTAGTCCTGAAATAATATTTAAACTAGGACTTCCCAGTCAGAAGAGTTTAGACTACAACTGATGTAAAATGCAGCTGTGTTTAAGCGGTGCCCGCGAAATTTAATTGCATGATGAAATCATGTTTTACTGTTACCCAACAAGGTAGATTATAATAAAGCTTCTGGTTTGGAAGGTAAAACAAATATTTGCTAGTCAGATGCTTTTTTGACTTAGTAAGTTAAGTTTGTCTGTATTTCACTGTGCCTCCTGAGAGCAGTGTGCAGGCCCTCATGTGTGACAGTGGGCTCATTCCTCAGCTGCTCCATCTCTCTTCCCTCCTCCTTTCACCTCTAATTCTGTTAACCAGTCAGTAAAGACTTTGATTCTGTTGTTGTTAAACATTCTGTTGTAACTCTCTGTCTGCTTTGTTTCAGATGGAAAACTTGGCAGAGAGCACTGAAGGTCTGGGAGCGAGTGAGAGGGAAACAGCAGGAAGTAAAGGTGGGTAGGAAGGAACACTGAGCACTATGACAGCTCCAGACTCTTCCAAAACTGGGTATTGAAATGGAATTTTTGTAGCCTGTAATATGGTTTATCTCCTTCTTTGTCTGGGTTTAAAATTTTTGTGAAGACTGGGGTTTTTCACTGATCAAACTGATGTTTGCTGACACAAGGGCCTTGGCTCTACTCTGGCAGCCATTCCATCTTGAGGCTTTCCTGTAGTGCACCAAGTTTGAAGCAGCCTCTCTAGGTTTCCTTGCCTTGAATAAGAGCCTTCACTTAGAGAAACACTTTGAACTGTTTGTTTCCCTCAGATATGCAGCTCATCCAGTACAGGGCCAACCCTCTGCTTTCCTTATTTGAAGAACAACCTTCAGGTGAAGCTGCAGGAAAGATGGAGGATCCAAAAGACTTTCTGCTGCCTCTCGTGGAGCAGAAACCTGCTCTCCAGTCTCCATCAGGCAGTGGAACCATCATGTCACTCACAGCTCCAGCAAGCCAGGATGAGTCTCTGGACACCCTGGGAATGGGTGATCCACCTCTCCTCCCAGAGGATGGGAATGGAGAGTATAAACTGTTTCCACTCCTGCTCCTTAGTCCTGTTGCTAACTTCATAGATGAGGCCTCTGAGATAGAAACTTCTTGAACTCCGAATATCTGTAACTGGCTTAGTGCTGTGGAACAGCCACCACAGGACTGGAGCAGCAAGAAGTGTGAGCTTTGTCCTCACCTGCTTCCTGGGGACCCTGTTCTGCACAGACAAATGGAAGTTCTCTTGCTCCAAGCAAGGAGCACATCTGGGAGAACTGAACACAAGCTCAGAACAGGAGCTGGTGGAGTGAAGGCACTAGGCAGAGGGGAATAACAACCTCCCTGTAAACATACCACAGTGTATTCCATAACTTTTTATCCAGTATCCTTATTGCAAGAGGAAATCTGTTTGTATCCTGTTTGTAAAGTTTGGCTGGGTTTTTTTGTTGGGGGGGTGGTGTTTGTTTTTATTAGCTGGATAGTAATGTGGTGTGTAATATTTTAAACCTGGGTTTACTTTTTGGAGAGCCTGCTTCAATAGGTGGCTTGTCTACTGTTTGGAATTAAGTTGGTTTTAAATTTTGTTTTTAATTTGAGATTTCTTTTTTGATAGTTTGTGGCTACAATTGTTTGCATCTGCTTAGATATCTTTTGTACTCCTAGATCTGCTCCTAGGTATAGGGAACATTTTTCCTATGGAAAATGACATTTTAACTGTGGAGTATTATTTTTAACATGCTAGCACACATCCATTGCCCCAGATTGTAGGAGTATGGTAGGAAGTGCTTGCCCCTTGCGTAGCCGATTTCTCATGCACATTGCATGGCAGTTCTGGGGTAACCTGCCCCCAGCTCACAAGTCACATGTCCTTGGAGATGGTCAGTAGGACTGATTCATGTCTAGGAAAGGCCAGCAGCTGCCCCTAAAATGGGAAGGGGAGCCCTGGGGTTTCATGCTGAGGTTTCTGCATGTGACATCTTAAAGCCAAATTAACCAGATGCATCTGAGTCCTTTGACAGCGAATTACAAAATGTAGTGTCTGCTTCATCGAAAAGTCTTTCCCCAGAATTTCTTTCTGCACTGTTTTCCCAACTTCTGTGAGCAACTGCACTGTGGAGCCCAGCCCTGCTGTCGCTGGAGCAGCGAGTTCCCCTGTGCTGGTACCGAGTGTGTCGCAGTTTCACAAGCCCACACAAACCTGCTGTGTGCTGAAGCAACACAGAACTGCTGGGGCTGCAAGAGGCCTGGATGCAGGTAGAAACTCCCTTGGATAATATCACCTGATATTTCCTACCAGCACAATTACTTGAAATTTTTTCCAGTTTTGGGAATTCGGGCTACCTACAGGCTTTGTTCTCTCTGAAGTTCCTGAACTAATAGGTTTTGAGCTCTTTTATATTCAAGAATACAAGGTAATTAGACATTCTGAAGCCTGCTAGATAATAATGCATGTTACCTGTGCTGGCCTAACTTCGTTGGATTTGTGCTTCACCGTCAAATCTGTGAGTTGCAGAGGAAGGTCCTGCTCCTGAATGTGTCTGTGTAACGCTTTCAGTGTCATTTTATTCCCGTGCTTTTGTACCTGTTCTTACCTTGTGACCCTTCGTGTTTCCATCTTTTGAATTGCCTTTTGTCAAGTTTGTATTATTCAAGCCTTTCACAGTCTTTAACTGACTTGAGGCCAAGGGCTGAATAGTCTCAAGTTTTCGTGAGCTGAAGGGAGCGGGGGGTGGTGACCAAGTTGCATCTGTCCCAGGTCTGCTTTGGTTTGTTAATTCCTCCCCAAAGGCCACAATTTTGCCAAGAGCGAAACAGTAAAAATCAGACTTTTCTGGTGTGCTGTTTGACAGCACCATGCAGACAGCAGAGCTCTTTGGGAGGCTGCTCTGTGCCTCTGACTTCCTGCATAGGTTGGATGGTAGTTCCTGTAAAGGATTAGTGTCATGTTCTTCCTTCATGGAGTCCTCTCCCCTGAGCGCATCTCACCGTCGGGTGTTGGGTCTGAGTGCATCATGGGTTCTTACTACACTTTCTCTCCTAAGAAGTTAAGAAACCAAGGCTTAAGAAAACAAAAAACAAAAAAACCAAACAAACAAACTTGTGCATCTGTGTGTCTGGCTTATGTACTGGTCTGGGAAAAGTGTTTATTTATGCAAGTTTCCTATGAAAGATTGCAATTGAAAGGGGAAAGCTGAATAGCAAGAAAAACCCACATGCTGAAGTAATTAAATGCAAGAATTGCAAAACCATTACTATGTTTCTTGTACATTCTTTGTGTGTGTTTTCTCTGTGTGCCAATACTTCCCAAACCTGTTCACTGATTTTTCCAGAACTAAGAGCTTTTGTGCTCATCTCTCACAATGCAGCTGCTGCTGGTTCAGAAATAACTGGGATGCTGAGAATAGCCTGGTGCCTGTTTTCCTGAGCGCAGGGAGGGCACCTGGGACTGGTTTTTCAAAGGGGCTGATGTGAAAGCTCAAAATACTGTGTGTGCTGAAAGATACAGCAGATGTAGTGCACCTGTGCACATGGTCTCCACAGACTCCAGTAGGAAAGGCCCTCAGCTCCATAAGGTATGGATTAAAACATTTACTGGAGATACCAGATGGAAACAAGGAACAGCCCAGATCAGCTGTAGTGTCAGGCAGATGTGGCACCCTGTGCAGACCCTGCCAGGAGTAAGTGGCACGGTGGGCTTTTACAGTCTTTGTAGAATTTTCCTAGAGTTAAGGAGCTATTCATCATTTCTACTGCCAAGCAAAAGGTTGTTTGTATAAAACATGCTGTTGCACTTCAGGATAAGGATGAGGACACGGCCACGGGGTTGGCACATGGAGCTGTGGACAGACTCCTTTGCTGAGTCTGCAGCCCAGCCCAGTGTGCCTGCAGCCCAGCCCACATGCTGCCCAGCACGTGTCTGAGGGACCAGCAGGTCACCAGCCCCCGATGTTCCAAGCTGGGTGGGGACACTGCACCACTGCAGCCTGGTGTGTCACCAGTTTGTTACCCATGACTGCAGGGGCCTCACTGTAGTTGGAGCTTCCTTCCCCCTCCAGCATCAGCAGCCATGGCTGCTGCATTGGCTCCTTGGCTTTATCATCCTGTGCCTGGGGAGGAAATGCTCTTCCTTGTCTTCCATGTGCTGGTAATTCACAGAACACCCCCAAGCATGGCAAGCACAGAGTGAGGAAGTGCCAAGTGCCCCTCTCATGCTTCCTTCAGCACCAGTTTTGCACTGTTCCAGCCCAGCTCTCCCCACACAAACCATAATAGTCCTGCCATCAGTTCATATGTCCTGTGTGCTTGCTAATGAAATGGTCCAGAACACATGAAAAACTGATCTTTCTCTTCTGGACTTTGTGATGCCACCCCATCCATCCATTCTCAAAATATTTTGCCCTCTCCTAAAACAAGATGGTTGTTTTGAAAAGCAGCGTCTTGATATCACAGATGCCAAAGCAGAAGCAAGAGGATGCTGCCACAGTCACCTTGTGTACAGCTGTCTGGTCCTTCATCATATAAAGGACAACACTTGTCCTGCCCCTGTCCCACAACCGAAAAGGTAAATGTAGATTTGTAAATAAATGTACACATATCTTTTTTAGTCACACAGTTTGAGTTTCAGCTTCCTGGTTGGTCCAGACCCTGCTAGGGATACGTTCTTGATGTGATTTCACCCCAGCCACACAGCCACCCACTCCCTCACCACTGGGACTGGGGAGAGAATTGGAAGGGTAAAAGCTACAAAGCTCGTGGGCTGAAATAAAGACAGTTTAATAGGGAAAGCAAAAGTCATACACCCATGGAAACAACTGATCCACTGCTTCCCATGGGCAGGCAGGTGTTCAGCCATCTCCAGGACACCAGAGCCCCATCACACATAATTTGGGTGTAACAACAGTGAAGGCTCATTTCAGTTCAACTGAATGCAATGAAGCAAATGAGATTCTTTATTGGAGCAGAAGAAAAATCAAGGGCTGTAGAAGACAGCAAAAGACAGTAAAATCCCTCGAAAGAATATTTCAGTAGAAAACAGATACTTCTTCCAGACAGGAGTAATTCAGGGTCAATTACTGATTTATACAGACTAACTACAACCTCTAGTTAATATTACCTCATTAGAGTTGAGAAGCCACAATTTCACGGTCTCAAAGATTTTCTGCATTGGCAAGCTCCTTTTTTTCTCTCTGGGCATCTACATGTTCACCTGTTTCCCAAGTAGTCTGAGGGCACTGCAGAGGTGTACAGCCCCAATCAGGGCTTGTAATTGAAAGCAATTAATCAATTAAACCAAGCAGTTAAATGCTCTGTAAGAAGGGAAGTTCCATCTGTGAGATGGAGTGGGATGGGCAGCCCAAGTCTCTGCAGTTCTTGGGAATTTTTTGGTTTTAGTTTTGTATACCTGAATTCCCCATCTCTTAAATGTGATACAGTGATATAGAATATTTCAGTTGGACGGGGCCTATGATGATCATCTGTTTCGCACTGGTAATGTAAAGATTTAGGCTGTTTCATGAATTTTAACTTTAAACACAGTGGTGGGTGGCCCAGAGAAGCTGGTGAGAAAGTGAATTGTGAGGACCTTGCAACTCCTTATGAACTCTCTCTCAGATCTGTGTGTGTGTAATATGCCTGTTAAAGCTTATTCGCTAGAAAGCAAAGCAAGGAGGAAAAGAGGAAGAACTAGTTGCTTAGGAATAAAAAGAGACAAAGGAAAACATTAAAAAACAGAAGGGGGGTAAAATGTACTCAGCAGGAAATATGAAATAGAGGAGAAGTAATTGTTAAACTTTCCTCTTCTGACCCTCCCTTAGGGCTTCCGCTCTCTGCCCACACCTCTGACAGTGGGCACTGAGACACTTCTTTTCTAAAAAAGAGGAAGGAAAAAACACCAGCCGTTGCCCTGGATGTTTGTGACAGTGAGCAAGGGCAGGGAAGTGCTCCTGATTTGCTCCAGCTTGGGGAGTGCAGGTCAGTCCGTCTGGAGAAGGGAGCAGCTGCAGCCCAGGAAGGATGGGAATGCTGCTACGAGCAGCCGTGCTCCTGAGTTCCCTTCTCCTCTGCAGTGGTGAGTCTGGGCACAGGTCCCCTGCCCAGTGCAGCCTCTGCCCTGCACTGGGGTGTCTGCTTATGCTTGGTGGGGATGGCTCTCTTTTGGGAAGACAAATACAGCAAAAAGGCCAGGTCTTTGCATCCTGCTGGCTCAAGGTTCCGGTGTTTCAGATCCAGTGGCAGCGGAGTGCAACAGTGCGTGAGGCCATGGAAACACAGCCAATGGACTGAGAGTACAGAGATCCCACACAGGCTGTGGTGGTTATTTTATGCAACACGAAGGGTCTGATTAGCACTTGCATTCTCAGGAAAGGGGAGGTTTGGAAACCAGCAGAAAAGGGCAAAGAAGTGTTTATCGAAGCTTAGATTCAGCCCTCAGAGTGACAGAAACGTACTGGGACAAAGGGAGTGGTCTTCATTTTTACAGGTAAATTTAATGAGTTTTAGGCTTCTTTGCCTCATGGTTTAAGTTGCTCATGTTCAGTTTAGGCTGAGAGAGCACTGTCTTCCAGAAAAACAAATGGGTAGTAGAGGTGAGTTCATAAAAACAGGGTTTTGCTATTCCTTGGAAGCCCAAAGGGTGACATCTGGAGCAGACACTGGCTGAGACCTGGGGGCTGCAACTTGGGCTTGAGACAGACTCCTTCCCTCAAGCCTTAATCTTCTGGTGCTGTGCTGTGCCCAGTGTCAGTGGTGGCAGGTAAGCACCAGACAGAGCAGGAGAGCCAAGCTGCTCGAGCAGGAGTTAGTGCCCCTGGCCATCAATTGCCACCCGTCCCTCTGCCTCCTACCACGCTTTTGGTTAACCCACCCCTGGGCAGACCATCCCTCATCATACACACTGACCACTTGTGCTTCTCATCAAGTGGATTCTCCTTGCCAATGCTCTCGCCGGCCACAGCTTCACCACTTGGGAGCTGTCTCCACCCTGTCTGCTTTGTGGCTTACTTTTCTTCCTTCTTTCTTTCTGCAGCTTTTTTGGACCTGAGTGGCCCCAGAGAGATCAAAGCTGTATGGAAGGGATCTATCACTCTGCCATGTGCCTATGTGCCTGTGGAGGACCTTGTGCAGCAAACCCTCACCTGGTCTGTGGTACATGACCAGAGTTCAGGCACCATCTTTCGTAGAGATGGCTCTGAGGACCATGTGCTCCTGTCTGAGTACAGGAACAGGGTCAGCGTCCCGAAGGACACACCAGGGAATGTGTCTCTCATCATCCTGAACCTGGAGGTCTCTGACAGGGGAACCTACACTTGCCAGGTCACCTGGAGAGCCAGCAATAACAGCCTGATAGCAAAGGAGATCATGACAAAAGTGGAAGTTGTTAAAGGTAAAGCCAAGAAGGAGACTGTGTGGGAGGGGAAGGCTTGGCTTGGGAAGGCTTTTGGGAATTGGGTAGAGCAGGTAGGCAGAGTGACCACATGCTTCCATGCAAAAGCTTTTTGCTGGGGAGAGTCAGGCTCCAGCAAGAAGCAGCAAATAGGCTGGGGAGTGAAATTCTGCCCAAGACAAAGCAGCCTGCAATCTGGGGAGGATCTGTTGCTCCTCACTTATCAGTTTGTCCCTGGGTCTACCTGTATCCAATGGTTCATTCTTTTCCAGGAGCATACACTGGCAGGGAAGTCCCTGGGATACTGTGTGGCTGTTCTTTGACTAAATTTCCCCAGCACATTCCTGACCTCCCTCTGTCCAGGCAGAGGTGGTTTATAGAGGCACAAAGACAGCATCAGCCCAGCAGAGCAGGACCCTGGGTGTAGTGCCACAGGTGGCACAGCTGATGCAGGCATAGCTGAGCTCAGCCTATGCAGGGAGGTGATGTGAGAACCACTTCATCCTGAGAAGGACTGAGGGCCAGAGTGAGAACTG
>JAWWLV010000158.1:6790199-6920460 GCA_035041135.1 Platyrinchus mystaceus
TAAACCCCTGTGTGAGCCTCTCCCTCCCCCTCACCTTGCAGATCTGCCCACAACAACAGCGGCCTTGTGGAGGGATGTGAGAACCCCAGGGAGACACCACCTAACCACGGGTCAGAGTGAGAGTGGTGACATGGAGCTGACAGTGACAGGTGAGTGCCCTGGCCAGGGCTCCTCATCTCCGTGGCAGAAGACCACGTAGGCAAAAAGTTTACACTTCCATAGCAGCATCAGACACATATGCTGAATGTGAATTGTGTCTTGATGGTTTCTCTAAGACCAAACACTAGGGGCTGACACCCTCCCTGCTTCAGAGTGTGCCTAATGATGGCAGGGGGCAAGTAATGTCCTTTGTGTCCCTCTGGGACCAGAACTTTTGGGGTTGCAGAGTTTAAGGGGGAGGTCACCTAAAGCAAGAGACCTGGCACAGGGTCTCACACCTCAGGCAGCTTACAGTGCAGCTGTCGATGGCAAAGCCTCCTCAGGCCAGCCAGGAAGTCACCACAGGAGAGAAGGAGCAAAAGAGTCCTGTGAAAGTCTGGATGAGTGCCAGCAGGACAAAGACAAAGGGTTCCCAGGCTGTGGTGTAGCCAGGCATGATGCACCATGTCAGCCAGTACTGCCAGGAACCCCTGGAGCGAGGGTCAGGGAGCAGGGACGCAAGTGCCTCAGGCTGCTCCAGGCTGGTTGGCAGGACACACACAGGATGACAGGTAAGTCTAGTGCTGGCAGAGCAGACCCTGCTCTCCCAATGTCCAGGGCAGCTCCACAGGGTTATGATGCATTCACCATTCTCCATTAGCAGGTCTGCTCCCAACAATACTGGTCTCCAGGATGGATACTACTCTGGAAGGGCCTGTCACGGACACAGGTGAGTGGAGTCTCATGCTGGAAAACACCAGATTTGCACAGGCAAGTGCGGGCTGACAAACACCACCCCAGACCAGTTCAAAATCTGGCTGCTGTGCTTATGGCAGATCCAGCCAAAGGGAACAAACCCCTGCCATGCCAAACCCCAGGCACCTTCCAGGCAGGAGATGCCCTTCTGGCTCCCACCCACAGGCCTGTTGAGGGGCGTTTGCTGCCTGGAGTTTGCTTGTGTTACCATTCAGAGATGCCCCATCCCTGGAAGTATTCAAAGACAGGTTGGAAGGGACTTGAAGCAACCTGGTCTAGTGGAAGGTGTTCCTGCGCACGGTTGGGGGTGGACCCAGGTGGGCTTTAAGATCCCTTCAAAGCCAAACCATCCTGGGATTCTGTGACTCCACTGGGAAGTGACTGAACCCCAAAATAGCCGCAGGTTTTTTTCGGGTTTAAAGCCCGTCCGAAGCAGGCCAGGGCACTGCCCGCTCCCGGCGCTGCGGCGGGGGCTCGGCCCGTGTCCCCCCGGCCGCGGACACAGCGCTCTCTCCCGCAGGTGCCTCCCCGGCCCCGCAGCTCTACGGGCCGGCGGCCGCGCTGGCCGGGGCCGCGCTGGGCGCGCTCGGGGCGGCGGCGCTGCGGTGGAGGCGGCGGCGCAGGAAGGAGGGTGAGCGGAGGGAACACCTGGGGCACGGGCGGGCAGTGGGATCGGTGGGGCATCGGCCAGAGGGCACGGGCGGGCAGTGGGATCGGCCCGAGGGCACGGGCGGCGGGGGATCGGCGGGGCATCGGCCCCGGCCAGAGGGCACGGGCGGGTAGTCAGGACGGCCCCATTGCCCCCACCCCAGCTGGTCCCTTCCAGAAAGAGGCCTGTGGGAGAGTTATTCCTGAATGTGGGAACACCTGGAAGCCAGGTTTTGTTTTGTGACACATAAAACAAGTCGATCCACATCTTGAATCCTTTTTTTTTTTTTTTTTTTCCAGATCCTCTCTATGAAGTTGCTTTGTGAGTGTAATTTCCTACCTGGCACATTAAGACTAAGGACATTGTACTGGTGTCTGCTCCCAAAGAGCCTCTTGGCTCAGTGAAAACCCAAAGATTTCTTTGCCCTGCAGGGGGAGGATCTGAACATCTTGGCAGTTTAGTTAGCAGCAGGAGGACATTAACACTTGAGCACAAGAGATAGCCAGACTCTTTAGTGTGGTAGAAAAACAGAAGGATACTCTGGGTCCTTTGCTCTGCCTATCTAATGCCATGGGAAAACCGTTCTCTTTAGGAAATTCCCACTATTATTTAACAAAGCAAAGGATAGGAATTCTCATCTCTTCCCTAGAGATAAGTTCCCTCTATACATGCCTTTCTCCATAAGAAACGTGTCTCAGTGCTTGCCCAAGTATTACTTTGTGCAGTTCCTATTTGCTTATGATTATATGAACATATTTTCTGCCCAGTCCTCATCTCAACCTTCTAACCCTTCCTACTGCTTTCCTACTCAGAGGCACACCCTAGCCATCTGTAGCCATTTTCCCCTGTTACTCCTGGTGTTACTTTCCAAAGGCTAGAATGTCTCCTGCTAACTTTAGAATATAACATGGTAATGCCATGAGAATTTATGGTACCAGGGTTAACTGTTCAGTGCTTCTTTTTGTGTATGTAATTCTTTTAACATCACTTTCTAGTGTCTTTCAGAGCCTCACAGGGCCTCTCTAGAGTACTATGAATTTTGCTGTTCTACATATTATGTGGTAGATCTTGTCTCTGACTAACATGTAAATGAAGTGCCGTCTGCTTTAGTCATCCCACTCACTCGTGTCTGTCCTGTCCCAGCCACAGCACTGCAGGTGTCACGGTGCTGGAAGCTGAGGTGGAAGTCCCTGTTAAGTGTCTTCACAAGGAGACGTGTTGTAATGCTGAAACATCCAGTGACACTTTCACCGTGAAAGACAGGAAGAGTCCTGAGTATGAGAACCTTGTGACTGCAATGGAATCAGAATATGAAACAGAGGGAATTTAGCAGAGTACCAGCTCTTCTGCATGAACAGCCGTGCAGGACTGCAGATACCAAATGGTGAACTTAACAGGAGGAAACCCTTCGTCCTGTTGGTCTTCTGCTCTGATAAATGTTTCACTGCTTGCTTTAACCCAGAGGAGCTGCATAATCTTCTTGGGCTTTGGGAAACGAGACTCTGCCTGCTGGAGCAGAAACCCTCAGTTGAGCATTTGTCTACCCACTTCTACAGAGTGAGTAATTTCTGGGCAGCCTGAAGGACTGAGGTCAGGAAGAGAGGATCTGAGGGACTGGGAACGTGAATATCTTTAGCCTGCAAATCCAGGAGTAGCTGGGTGCAATCCTGCCAGCCAGTAACACCAGCAAGGTGCATGTTCCTGTTAGGACATCCCAGGCTGCGAAGAACCAGGGATTGTGCTGGAAATGGACGTCCTCTGGCTTTTGCAGTTCAGCAAATACTGGTTTGTCCATCCTACTTGTCCCTGAGTCTTTTTTTGTTAGAGCATAATAAAGGGACCAAAGATGGCAGGCTGATGTCCCAGGAATGTCAGTTTTGCTATCAGACTGGAGCTCAGCGCACGGAGGGAGAGGGAATGAGTCTCCAAACTGACCACTGGTTTTCTCCTGGAAAACCAGAACTGATGTTGAAGGAAGTGGTGGCATTTAGTATTTACAATGTGGGGGCCAGAGGCATAACAAAATAGAGAGAAATTTGAAGTATTTGAATAATAATTAAGGGACCTCTCTGGATTTAACAGAGTGATTTACTATGTGGGACGCAAGTCAATCTGTGTGATTATTAATGCTGACCTACGTTACAGGGTTGCTGTGGGTGCTTATGATTGTAAAATGCTGCTCCTGCCTTCAGCTGCAGCATGTTCTCTACAATACTCTATCACTTAGCAGCCTGGTTTGCCTCTTCACTGTTAATCATTTGTACCTTGCCTGTACTGAGATGCTGCTGCCAGAGGTCTGTCTTCCCTGTCTGTCCCTTCAGCCAGCATCCTTCTGTCCTCCAGGCTTGTCAGGGAGGGGGGATGCCACCTGTCCTTAACAAAGCAAATGTGTAAGAAGGGTTACTGGCTTTTATTAAAAAAGCATGGGGAAGCAGCTGAGCTCAGGTCATGCACACCCTCCTGCTTGTTTGTGTGAGGCTGCTGCACTCCCATGAGGCAGGCAGGATCCAGCCTGTCCCTGTTGGGCCACAGCAGCGCCAGACCCCCTCCATGCACTGGTTCCTTTGCTCATATGTGGGTGCTGCTCTCTCAGACCCACCAGCTCCCCTGCCCCAGCTGGAGAGGAGGACAGCTGAGCCCTGAGTGAGGGTAAGCAGTGTGGGGACCATTTGGAAGGCATGTGGGTCTCTGATGCTTTACCCCTGGATAAGTCACCCCTCGCAGGGTGTGTTTGCTGTGGCCTCATGTACACACCCACAAGCAGGCTCTGGAGACCCTGCTCTGGAGAAGCTGCTGGCATCAGCAGCTCAGGGGTGGTGTGGAACAGAGGAACGAGGGGAATGGGAAGCTACAGCCACACTCATGCAGGGCAGCAGCATGTGGTGCAAAGTGAACACTGTCTGGAAAGGGAACTGAAAACTTCCCAGCTTCCCCATCCTCACTTCAGTGTATCCAGGCCCAAAACACATGATATAGCACTCTCTCCACCCATAAAGTGCCATCCTCATTCATTTTCAATTAGCCTGGTGTTTTGTGCGATTTTTCTTGCTGTTATAAGCTCTGAGCTCCGGGTTTACTCACTGACTATGTAACACCATGGTTTTTCCCACTTGTGATTCTTCCCAGCACTGATCTGCCCTGAGGAGGTCCGGTCACCTTCCTCAGAAGACCCAAAACCTGAGAGAAGCTGCAGAGAAAGAAAGCAACAGGAGTTAAGAAAGGGGGAGCAGATGCTCCAGTTGGAGCAGCCCCCATGTACTCCATGTTGTCACTGCCTCCAGTTTGGGCAGCAAAAGGGTTTTGATCACAAGCAGCAGAACAGTGGAAACACAAAAAGTCTGTCTCCAGTGCTGAAGTGGTTGTTTTTCCCTGTGCAACAAGTGTGTGATTATTTTCTAATTTATATTTTTTGCATATTTGGCAGTAAAACCTGTTGGAAACAGAGCATTTTTCTTCTGGAAGTCACAGGATTTTGCTATGTTGCATCACCATCAAATCAGAGAACTTCTTTCCTTGCACTGGTCACTCACCCAGTGATGGGACTCATCTGCTGAGTCCCAGCTGTGCTCCAGCACAGAAGGAAAACCTCAGCTTCTGCTCTGAAACAACACTGCTTCCAAAGAACACACTATCTTGAGTGGCCAGCACAGTGTCAAGAGACTTGCAGTTCTCCTTGCCTCAGAGCAACTGCAGTGCCCATCACATGGAGACTTTTACACCTGCTGGGTTTGCCCCCTACTTCGGAGCAGGGACATGGGACATGAATTCTCAGAGAAATTTGTCCCACTCTAATTTGGTGTTTGTTCTTGTAAGAGAGGAAAAGGTTAACTTTCTTACCCTTCCCCCTAGCGATCTAGAAGGAACAGGGGGGTGGAGGGGAGAGTTATACAAAAAGCAGAGGGACAAATTCTACTGAAAGCAAAAACTGGAAATGCACCAGAAAACAAGAATGAAGGACATAAATGAACATAAATGGCCACCTGTGGTGCAGAGGAGGTTAGGTCTGTTGAAACCTTGAGGTCTGGGTGACAGCAGGTTTGGGGCTGGCAGAGTTGTCTGCTACATTAAGGATCCACAAAGCAAAGCCTGAAATCATAGACCTTGTTCTCTTTTGAGGCTGACCTCAGTGATAAAGATCAGGGTGATGTCTGTGAGTCATGAGTAGAGTAAGTGCTGGAGAGAGACTATGGCAGTGTGAGTCATAAGGAGTACGACTGTGTTTGTCCAGAAATGCACAAGCTATTCAAAAAGCAAAACACAATTTGCTTAGGCAATGATACAAACTCATGGGTCCCAGCTTCATAGGAACTCCAGCTTCTTCAAAATATTTACTAAGAAATAGTTGCAACAAAAAGCCCAAAAAGCTTAGTATTCAAGTTTATTAATATTCTCAAATATTTCACGTTTTGCTGGTGGTACTGTCCTAAAACAAGTCAGTAGGGTCTTGGGAATTTTTATTCATTTCTGAGTTTTCCATGTCAAATGCTTTCAGAGAGTTTGATTTGTCAAACTGTGCTGGACGCTGCCCCCACTCTGACATATCTGAAGCTGCAGATCTGATATGCCACAAGCCAGTCATTAAAAACGCTTGCCAATTGTGACATCTTCAAGTGGGATGACTTAGAGGGAATTACTTTCATTAAATAGCAGAAACAGGCAACCTTGCTGCAAGGGCTTACTAGGAATGACCATCCAAAGACAAGGAGTCTTCTCTAAACAGCAAGGCTGCCAGCAGAAGTAATGGACTTCATGATCTAAAATAAAACAGATTGAGCAAACATGCATTTTTCACTGGCTAATGGGACAGAGATAAGTTAATCAGCAGCCTCATTAGCTTGTACTCTGAATGAGAAAAGATTCCTACATGTGCAAAGAAAAGATTTTGTATTATGGATAATACTGCCCTTACCCATGATGTTGTGATTATGGTTGCCAGAATCCTGATTAACTGAGCAGGATGATTAATTAGCAGCTGGCTAGTTAATGCTGTATAGAAGAGCAGAGCACTGTCTTTGGATGCAAAGAACAAGGACCCTGGGCCCAATTCTATGCCTTCACAGTGCAGAGGAGCTGCACCAGCACCACTTCTGCACAGATGTACTGTTGGGAGGGATACCCTGCTAAACACTTCCAAAACTGAGGTTGAAGGGAAACGTGGCAGCACAGGATCAGTCGGGTGTTCTGTAACAGGGGGATGGGCCGTTCAGTACCTCGGTGGGTTTCTGGAGAGGCGCAGAGCCTGGAGAGGAAGACTCGTGCCAGAGCAGGAGCGAGGGGCTGGACCCTTGGCGTGCACCGTGTTGCTCAGCAATGCCTCACTTGGGGTATTTGACAAACTGACACTCTGCACACTGAGTGTCGGACTCAGCTTGTCAAATACACGCAGTGCCACACTGCAGCTCCCGGGGGTCACAGTGTCTTCGCTGGATGCCAAACTGGGGGCACACAGAAAAGAAGCACAAGAAGAGCTGGTGTTAACTTCAGAGGCTTTTTCCAGTTAGCAAAAAACATCATTAACCCTCCCATATTTTCCCCTCCTATACTCCTAGTGAGAGAAAACCTCACCAGCAGACACTGCCTTCTGCTGAGGAAAATGTCCACTACGTTAATTCAAAGGTCTGAAAAAGGGGTACAGATCTGCCTCTGGGCATGCACAGAGGGTTTCATCGCTGACTCTGTTGGAGACTCCTCCATTTGGCAGAATACTGTAAGGATTATGATGCTAAAATAAAACCAAGCTCCAAACAGGGAAACAATGAACTTCTTCGGGAGCGAAGGGAAGCTTTCTTTTCTGTTGACAAACTATCTCCCTTCTGCTTCATTTCCAGCAGACAGAAAAGGCCTCTCCTGCAATAAGTGGAGCTTTCCACCCCGATACGCTGGCATAATCCAGCCTTTAAGGGTGAATGAACATCATATCCCCCCACACACACCCCCCTCTTGAACAAAGACCAAAGATGCTGTTGTTCCCTTGTTCTTTTAACAAGAGTGTGCAGGAAATGCAGAAATGCACTTAAAACTACCTAACAAAACATACACAAGAGAAGATGTTGCATGGTATTACTGTGCTCTGGCCTTCTCAGATGTTGACTCTTCAGAATTTCAGCCTAAAAACAGATTTGAAATTCTGATACAACTCTCAGAGAAATTCATCCTGGCTCATAAGCCACACACCCATTCTGCACAACATTATTTATGTTCTTCACACTCTCCATGGACATGCCCACATGTAGCTGTTTAAGCAAGATGTTTTTTGCTTCCTTACCAGTCCCCGGATTTTAGTTTCACATGACCAGCAGCACCAGTTTGTGAGAAAGTAGTCACACTATTTTCAGTATCAAAAGAAAAACTAAAATGTTATTAATTATATTTCTGAAGGTAGACCATTAAAGACACAAAAGTAGAATTAGATTAAGTATATTAACAGTATCATACAGTAGGCAATTCATCAACCATTTCTATCTCTAGCTTCTCTGACTCTATTTTACACAGATGACCATCTTAGATCACACACAGAAACATACCTGGAAAGGGAAAGTCTTTTTCAGGTGAAACCACAAAATAAAAAACAGTAATATCAAATACATATTCTCCAAACCCAGAAGAGAGTGGAATAAGGTTTAAAAGCAAGGTAACAGCTACAGCTTTAAAGATAAAATCAGTTTCTAGCCTGGTTCACTACCTGGGCTTTGCAATTCTTGCATTCCCCCTGTCTCCACCTTCACCCTGGGTGGGATGTAGGTATTGACCAGTTCTTTGTTCTGGCTCCTCCTTCCAAATGGAATTCAGCCAGGATAGATAAAAGTATATTGCAATGGATAAAAGGAGCATGTGCACTTCATGAACATAAGAAAACAGTGTTAATAAGCTGACTTAAAATCAGCCTACCAGAGTACAAGTGACCCTGTCATCCCCAAAAGGACTCTCAGCCATACCCAAGTGTGGGGAGGCCACCCAAGAAAGACTGAGCAGGCTCTTCAGCAGGTATCAGTGACCAGACTACCCTCAGCTTCAGTGCTGATGTCTAATAGGGGCAGATCTGGCCTTGGAGGGGGAAGAAGAAAAGAAGACAGCACTGCTTCTGCAATTGCAGCTTAAAATAATCCCCCGTTGTGGCTTTCTGAAGGGAAAAACAGCCACTTGAAATGTTGCTATGAGGGACAGATAAGGGCAGGGGACACAGTGGAGATAATTCTATCAGCAGATGGGAATGGAACTTGCTACTCTACCCATAGAGATCATATCTGATCTGAATGAATTTGTCATTGTAGAGCTTCTGGTTTCAAGCTGAAGTGGGTATTTCCAAGTAAAAGCTCAGTGTTATAAAACTGAACAATCTACAGTATACTCTGAGGGGTAAACAGAAGGAGTTTTTCTTCCTGCATTCTTCAGTCAGTCCCTTAATGAAGTCAGAAAAAGTCCCCTCCAGGCTTCACATTTTCACTCAGGGCTGTGAGACTGCTCTGCAACTTGTGATGAAAATAAATGAAAAGTAAAATTATTAGATAGATTCAATGCTAAATCTAGTAACAGCATGCATCAAAGTGTGGCTGTGTGGTTTTCACATGCTGAGTAGCAGAGCTCAGCATGCAGGCTGCAGCCGTTTCAAGGCATGCATTTATTATACAGGATTTGAACTGGAATCAAGGGCATCTCCATTTTCCACTTGGTGAAACCCAAATCACAGCTGGAATTGAAAGCAAGAATCCCCACAGATCTGTGGGCAACAGGGTCTGCTGAAATCCTGGTCAGCTGAAACCTTGGGGTGTGCTTCTCCTAGGAGCTGGAAGCCTTCATTATAACAGAGTCAAACAATGCTTTGCTCATGGCAGGCTTCCACTGCATGCTGTCCTGCTCCATATAGGACCTTCCTATGCCCCCAGTCCTGCAGCAGACACTGCAGGGAGCTTTGCCAGAAACATGTTGGAATATTTGGCTCAGTAAGGTCAATCTCATCTATTTGCTCCAAAAAGTGAAAGACATAATTCAGCACTTTTCCTCCCAGAGAAATATGTCCCCTTCTAACAAATAAACATGCACATTCACAACCTGTACCTTGACACCTACCCCAGCCCTCCTGCTGCTGGTGGCTGCCCTGGCACTGCTGACCCCTTGGAGTCACTGGTGAGCTCCTCTGGCTCCGATGATCCCTCAGCATCACTGGTGGCTCCCCCAGCACCATTGACCCCCAACTGCACAGCCCTGCACCCAGTTCCCGGAGCAGCCAAGTGCTCCGTCCCCTCTGCCCTGCACCACAAGGAATGCCAACAGCCAGCGAGTGCCCTCACTCCACGTGGTCTCCCGAGGCACATGGCTCCCATTTGCAGAGCCATCCCCCTTCCCTCCCCAGTTCTGCAGAAGTTTTCCTGAAGTGTCCAGGAGCAAACTGTCCCCTCGGGAGGGCCGGGAAACAGAGCAGCCCTGCTGGGCACTCCTCTGGGAGCAGCTGGACCCGAGGGGCTGCTGTTCCAACAGCCAGTGAACACGTCAGCGAGAGGCCTTTGGGTTTCAGGGACGTTTGTGGGAATGCCTCGCAAGGCCAGGAATCAGAAACATGGCAACCAGCACTTCATGATTCACACCAAAGGCCCCAGGAAGGGCCTGATAAGCCCCCACTACCCAGGGGCCACCAGCTGCACACGCTGCAACAGCCCCTCCACTCACCTGAACCCTGTGGCCCCCGCCCGAGCACCCTGGACTCTTCCTCCATGGCTGCTCATGCCACAGACACCCAAGGAGGGGAAGAGGGGTGTGTGATAAACATTCATCTGCTGTACTGGAGCCATCGGGACAGTGAGAAATGGAGCTGAAGAACATGCTTGCACCTGGCTGGAACAGGATCTCTCCCTAGTTACACCCACCTCCATCCTGCACCTTCCTCTGCTCTTTGTGCGCTGCCTCATCTATGACTAATTTAGATCAAAATCTCCCACTGCCAGCAGCTCACAGGCAGCATGTGTGGAGCTGGGGGAGCACACACACATGCAGCCTGGTACCCAGTACAGCTACGTATCACTGCTGATCGTAATTCATCCTCATCAAGGAATTGCGGTCCAGAGCACAGTGCTCCCTGGCTGGGACCAGTGGCATTCCATCCCTGAGCCTGCCCTACCCAAAGCACACCCAGCCAAACACCACTGCATCCCTGAAAGGAGGCATCAAAAAGCTCTTCTGGCTCAGGTAGGCGCACGCCCAGCACTGAAGAGAGGCAGCCCAACCTGAGTGGGATTCAAACCCCCTGAAGCTAAAGATGTAACATGGGGTGGCAGTGAAGCTTTCTGCATTGCCAGGAACACCCCACGGGTTTCTGTGTCCCAACACCCATGGTCCTTAGGGATCTCCTGACAGAGAAACAGGAGATCACCCCTGAAGGACGGATCCTCCCCTGTCCCCAGCCACCCCTTCTGTGGACAGGACAGGGAGCTGGCACCTACCATAGTGGGCCATCCTGACCCTCAGTGGGCAGGCACCGGGGGTCTTGCAGGAACGCAGTGGGGACACAGCCCAGGCACACAGCTCGGTTTTGAAGGGGCTGCTCCTCCTTCAAGAGGAAGCTGCGAATGGGGAAGATAAGGCTGAGGTTAGATAACAGGAAATGTCTGGATGTGAGTGACAACACATCCAGGTTGTGAAAGCAGCCCTCCCCATCCTGCCGTGGGGCACGAGGCTCACAGAGGAGCTGGGTGGGACGTGGATGCAGGAGGGCAAGCACCTCAGCCTTTGCCCTGTGCAGCCATGACTCCTCAGCGGGCTGGGCACGGAGGGCCAGCAGCCACCCCAGGCAGAGGCAGCACAGGGCAGGTCACTGGGGAAGCTGTGAGGAGCCACACCAGCTGACCCAAGTCCGGCCACCTCAGGCCACCCATCCCACAGTGGTCAGGCCCTGTTGCCCCAGCTGCTGAGGAGCCATGCAGAGGGCTGGGAAAGCAGGAATGGCCAGAAGGGCTCTATTAGGAGACAAGCAGAGGAGTGAATCTCTTACCCTTCTGCCTGAGGGGCAGGGAAGGAGGGCTCTGCTTGCAAGGATGGGATGATGCCCCAGCCATTGCAGACAGTTTTGCTCCAAAAGCTTCCCTGCAAGGCTCACCTCCTTTTTGAAGTCACAGGTGCAAATGGTCATGCCTCTGTTCCCTGGCATGTGTGTGGACAGACAGGCTTTGCTTTCCCAGTCCCTCATCAAGGAGCCAGCACTGGTCCTGTGCCCCTGCCGGTCCTTCTACACACCCATTGGCCAAGGTCCCCATCCCTGTCTCTGGAGTAGCTCGGCATCCAGAGTGCCTGCCCAGAAAAGTAAACACAGTGTTCAGTTCAGAGTTGTAACCAAAGCAAGTCCCACTGTTTCTTCCCTCCTGTCTCCCCCTGGACATCCTACAGTATGAGGTGTTCTCAAGTAGCACCCAATATCTCAGTGTTGTTTTCATCCAGCCTGGCTGGGAGCCCAACTGGCCAGCACAGCTCTGGGAACAGAGGCAAGCAAGCTGGCCATACAAGAGCCAAACTGATTCAAGCAAACACAGGAATTTTAGAGAGACATTCCTCATCTCTCTAGGCCAGTATATTACACAGTATATTTTGTAAGGCCAGGACTCATTAAAATATCACTCTGCACTATCCCAAGCCATCACGTTTGCCATCAGCTAGCCATGCAGTGTGATGGGCACTTGTGAATACTTCTTGTAGGATTGGTTTCTCCACTCCCAGCACTCAGCTGCTGCCCTTCCCTTCCAGCTTTGCCTCCCCACTGCTGCCTGGCTCTGCAGCCAAAACCCATGGAGACCCCCCAGTGCTGACAGCCGGGGCCTGCCCTAGTCCAGCAATTTCAGTTACGTTATCAGCATGCCAGGGCTGCAACCACAGACTCTATGTTCCTGCAGCTCTGTCCAAACCCCCAATCTGGAAAACACTTACTTATGCCTCCAAGTAACTGTGCCCACTGAGCTCCCTTGGAGCACTCACAAGGTGTTCCCAAGCTTGCATGCAGACATAGTGAGATCAGCCATCCTGCTAACAGTCAAACCCATCTCCAGTGCCTGAGGGAGAGTTAGATAATGAGCAATACAATTACTATCCAGTTCCTCTTTCATCTGCCTGTGTTTTAAAATATACAATAAAAGAGGAATAGAAAGTTCTGGATAGTTTTGCTTTTTTTTTTTGCTTTGGTTTTTATTGGAGGAAAGAAGTAGGTCTGCTCATGTAGTCTGTATTTTTTATGTATACCAGCACAAGCTTCAGTCCATGAAGGGTTTCTAGCCAACATGCCACCAGAAACCTGAGACTCATTAGCTGGGGCAGTGGGAGATCAAGCATCCTCCCCCAGCCAGGACACCCCAATGTGCCCACACCCAACTGTGGCCCAGTCCTGTGGGCCCTTAGTGATGTCCAAGGTGGATGTATCACAGTGAAGCTGATTTCTTCTCCACTTTGCAGATGTCACCACACTGCCCCACTCTGTGCAACAGCCTTGAAATTACACTCCACTTTTCCTAATGAAGCAAGTGTTTTTAGTGCGCTTGCAGGACACAGCTCTGTAACTTGCTCTGGCAAGAGGAAGAAGGGAGGTAGAGAAGCTGTAGGGGTCACAGACTGCAATCAGATACTATCTCAGAGACTTCTGCATACTGTTCCCCAAACCACAAAATTTTCTTGGAAAATATCTTGAAAAATAGTGGCTAAAATGAGTCACATAGCCCATTTGATTAACATCAAATTCTCTCATACTGTAGTTTCAAAATCTTGTACTTTTTACTTCCCAGGAAGTAAGACACAAAGGATTAACAGGTTTGTACTGGACACAGAAAAACTGCTGCTCTGTGCAGATCAATCTGCACAGACATGGAACAAAGAAGGACATGGAACTGTTAGAGCAAGACCAGAGCAGGGACACAAAGTTGATAAGAGGACTGGAGCACCTCCCCTACAAAGACAGGCTGAGAAAGTTGGGGTTCTTCAGCCTGGAGAAGAGAAGGTTGCATGGAGACCTCATAGCACCTTCCAGTATCTCAAGGGGATACAGGGAAGCTGGAGAGGGACTGTTCACCAGGAACTGTAGTGATAGGACAAGGAGTTATAGGTACTGAAACAGAGGAAATTTAGGCTGGATATTAGGAAGAAATTCTTTACTATGAGGGTGCTGAGATAATGGAACAAGTTGCCCAGGGAGGTTGTGGATGCCCCAACTCTGGCAGTGTTCAAGGCCAGATTGGATAAGGCCTTGAACGACCTTGTCTAGTGGAAGGTGGTGGATTCTCAAAGGAGCAAGATGGGCTGAGCATTGTCATAGTTCCTTCCCTCCAGAAGACGGCTGATGAAGCCACAGCTTAGCTCTAGGCACTAAAACAACCTGCAAAAATGCAGGAAAAAATGGCAACTATTCCTTGAAGGCCAACCTATGCATGATGGAGGAACTCAGTGGGGAGATCCTCCCACTACCCTGGCCTTTAACCTCTGAAGCTGGACACTGGGCAAGGATCTCTTCAGCCAGCAAGGTTAGAGACATTTCATCCCCACCACCAGCCTGCCTCTGGGCACAAGACTTCACCACTAGTCTGCTACTTGCCAGGTCTGTCAGCAAAACGCACTCAGCTGAACCCTGCCTCACTGGCCAACCTGGGATTTGAGTTGTGTGAACATCTTGTTCCCATTTCCATTCTTTACCTCATTCAGAAAAAAAAAATACAAATCAACACATCACATGGACCTCCCGCTTTTGCTGTCAGTGTCCTCCTCCCTTCCTGCCCCCTTTTCAGATGGATACACAGCAGCAACAGTCAGAGGCTGGGCTCCAGCGAACAGAGCTGCTCTGTTCATGGCTGATTATGCATTTGTCACTTTTATTTTAGATCTCTGGTTAAGAAAAAAGAAGAGAGACAGGCAGAGAAAAAAAAAGACAGGCACCAACCAGGAGGTTCAAAGCTGTTTTTCAGATGGACAGTGAGAGATAAGAAAACCCCACTAACTGTCACAGCCACTGAAGGACCCCAAAGACATCCTGTACAGCATCCACTATTAATAACAGCATATAGGGAAAAGTAGTAGTGTTGATACTGTAATCCTAAAGAAGCAACAAAATAGCACCAGCCAAAAGTCAAGCAGCTTCAGGGAGCTTAGATTTCTTCTTTTTTTTTTTTTTTTTTAAATTTAATGAGTACATCTAGATTTTTATATGAGTGGAGGAAAACAAGACTTGCTTTTTTTCCCCAAGTCTCTCATCGCTTTTCAGTTGAGACCAGTTCTCTGTTCACACATGCTGAGTAAGTAACCTTGCCTAGAAGTTTTGCCTCAAAATAAGGTTGTATTGCAGTCACCCATCTCCTTAATTCCAGCAGATTATTGAAAAATAAAGCCATGGCTAGACAAAGAGTTATCTCTAAGCAGGTAAATCTTACTTGGGGTGTGAAAGATTGATAGACTTTATCTATTAAAGAAATCAGGAGCCATGGAGTTGCTTTATTCACTGCTGGTATCAATACAGTTACTCCACACCCATTATCCCTGAGAACAGAATCCAAACCTGGATTGTTAATTTTTTTTAATGTTAAAAAATTTAACAAACATTTAAGTTGTCAAAGAGAGGATTGTGCCAATTCTTTTTCACAGACAATGAAGGCATAGAGCAACAGTGCTAGTGATTCCCATGGCTGTCTTTTACTGAACATGCTACATTTCTTTCCTCTGCATATTACTTTCAGAAACCCTATATTAGCCAAGTTTCTCTGCTGTCACTTTCTGGAGGTCTTACCAAATGAATATCCTGGGTACAAAGCACTGCTGATCACTACGTGACATAGCGTCCGAAGGCCTGTGGGGAACTCACATACTCCTGGCTCTACGACTTCAGTCTCTGTGCTGAGCCAGGCTCTGTACTGCATGGGAATCCAGCAGGAAAAGCAGCTTTGCAGTGGTGCTGCCCTCCCATTGCCAAAGGGCCAGTGCTGTCAAAACCAATTGGCAGTCAGGGAAGAAAACCACATCAGGCTTCTCATGTTCAGAGATACCACTTCTGAAGGCTCCTGAGTCACAGATAACTGGAAACTGGGACTGCACTAGAGAGATACCAGTTGCCCAGTTCTTCCATTCTTCCCTCAGCATCTGCTGCTGGTGATCCCCAAGTGACAGGGAGCTGGGTCAGCCAGCCCCTTGTCTGACCCTGGGCACATGTTTTGCTCTTCGGTTAAGCCTAAGAAACAACTGCATAAACAACATGGGACCAACAGTACCAGGAACACCTAAACACCAAGTCAGCGTGTTTATCACTCCTGCACCCCACAGGCAGCTGCCACAGTGTTGCAGAGTAGTGCCTTGAGCACTGGCTGCTCTCAGACACTTTGCTTTGGCATTCTCGGAGGAGGCAGATGTGCAGTTATCACTCACCGCCCTTTTAGCACACAGAGGGCATTTCGACACCACTGCCTCTGCTTGCAGAGTCACTGTTGAAGGGAAGTACGTGACCGCGGGGTTCTGGCTCACAGCTCTCCCGCTCTGTTGCTCAACAGTGACAGTTGGGTTTACATCAGCCACCCTCTTCTGTGGCAATGAAGTGTTTCCCCAAGGCCATTGTAACAGAACAAAGGGTTTGCTGTACAACACACCTCTGTCTCTTGGTCTATGAGGTATCACGCTGCTGGGCCACCCTGTAACCATTGCAACAAACCTCTCCTGTTTGGACTCAGGAGATCTTCACAGACATTGTTTCCAAAAAAACACCTGCCATAGCAGGATCACCTGCTTCATCAGACCCCTTCACAGTAGCACAAGAAAAGCCCAAACAGAATTATGTGGGTTGGTACAATTGCCAGCAAGTCTGCAAAAGTGGGAGCCCTGTTTTCTGTAAGCATTGCCTTGGCTGCTGCAAGGCTTCTCACCCTTCCCAGGAGGAAAACTGTACTTTGAAAGAAGACCATAGTCCTCATAACCTGGGCAGCCTTTTCTCTTCTTCTAGACTATTAAGAGACTATTCATTAAATCATATGCCTCACACTATAGCTGAACTGGGACAGACCCACCAAACAGACCAGAATCTCTCTAATACCCAGTTCCACTTCCAGCACATCTTTCCTCTTGTATTGGAGCTCTTAAGACATTTTCACTCCAGTGAAATTCCATCAGCATGCCTCTTCCCTCTGCAGTGCGTCATGTGACACTGCCTAGAGCAGCAATGCAGGCTGAAAGGCCAGCATGTAGAAATTGGGGATTTCTCCACCCTTCCCAAAGTAGCTGAGCTGCTTGACATCCTTTACTCAGTCAGGTATGAAGCAGAGATTCCTTCAGGCCAGACCATGGAAAAATAATGAAGGGGAGAGGTTTTATTGACCCTGATGGCCTAATCTTATCCCAGGATGTGAATGAGCATTGAAAACCCTCAGACTGAAGAGTTCAAATGCGTAAACAAATGTCTCCTTCCAAAGTAGCTTATGGAACATTGCACAAATTCAAGAAGGTGTATAAAGTCTATTTTAAGTAGCACCCCAGCCTTACCGAGATGGTGAATTTACACCTGGCACCAAGAGAGACAAGAAACTGCCCATCAGAGCATGCGGCCCAAGGAAGGTGTTAGTGTCAGAGCACTGATTACCTGCTGAGCGGGCCAAAATGACCACAGGCAACGGGTCAGGCCATCCATCTGCCTGCAGGGCTGATCCAGAGGGCTGGCACGGTCACAGCCCTTCCCGTGGCTTCCTGCCAAAGGCTGAGGAAATGTGAATGTCGAATCTTAAACCTGGAGCAGACAGAGTAACACAAGGCCAAGTCACTTCTCAAAGCAGGTAAATCCCCAGCCCAGTGGGCAGGCTGTGCACAGGTGCTGTGCTCTGGCAGGGACACTGCTGCTCCAGCCTCAGCCTGGAATTCTGCAGAGAATGAGCATCATTTAAAAACTGTTCTGCTATGTATCACTCCTGTATATTAGGGTTTTCCCCAAGGATTTTCAACATTTTAGTGGATACAAAGCCAAATTTACAGTGACTGATGCCAGGGAGGATAGAGAGACACGAGCGGGAGAGATGCTGTGCTCCCCAAGTCACCAGCACACCGAGGAGAGCGACGCGGGCTCTGGAGCCTGCAGGGGAGAACGAGCCGTCCCGGGCCCATAGAGGCGCTCCTCGGGGCCGGGCCGGGGGACACAGCTCGGCTCTCCCCCAGGGCCGGGCCCGGAGCGGGGAGCAGAGGCGGGCGGAGCGGCCCTGCTGCCCGCGCTCCCCCGCGGCCGCCGGGGGTCGCTGCCGCGCCGCTCCCCGCCCGGACCCGGACCCGGCCCCGGTAGCGCCCCCAGGGACCCCCGTCCCGCCCCCGGGGACCCCCGTCCCGCCCCCGGGGACCCCCGTCCCGCCGGGGCTGGCGGCCGGCTGAGCCCCGCGTTGCGCGGCGGGTGATGCCGTGGAAGCTGCGTGGGAACATTCTTGACGGTCCTGGGCTCGCGGCCTCTCCAGGGAGAGGGCTGCTGGTCAGAGGCAGACAAGGACGACTGCTGGGTCACGGTTAAGAAAAGAGAACCTCGCAGGGCTTAACAATGTCAGAAATGGAGAGAACCTGGGTCTTGTCAGCCCCCAAACCCACCCCTCGCTGCCTGTCGCCTCCATCCCTGTCCTAGCACTGCTCTCTAAGCACAGCGTGTGCCCAGGGGCCGTCACCGCAGGGACGTCCCGGGGACTGTGTGCACACAGGTTGGCAGCCGACCACCATGGGCCCGATGCCCGGGCACAGGGTACCTCGCGTGTGCACAGGTTTGCAGTGACCATCTTCCCCTCCCCCGGCATAACTTTGCATCTTCCAGCCTGACCCTCACAAAGTTCCTCCTGGCTATCTAGCAGTTGCAGTCCCTCAGGTTTTGCAGGTGTTTCCAGTTGGGATGAGCACTGTAATGAGTCTTGTGCTACTAATGCCTTGAGACAGGGGAAACTGGAGGAACAAAAGGGACGGTGAGTGACAGACCACAGCCAGCACTGGGCATGGGGATGTGGCATTGGTCATGGTGTGAGTGAGTACTCACCACTGGAATGTCCCACAGGAAAGGGGCCTATGCCGGGGCTCAGAGGATGTGAAATGAGATGAGGAACTGAGCTGACCCATGAGCAGCTCACATCCTGAGCAAGAGGAACCAGCCCCTAGTGCTTGGCACTATAAGTAAGTGCAGAGAGGTGGGTTTGGCTGAGCTGGGAAGAGAAATGGCAGCTGCAAACCACAGTGGAGCAGGGGCAAAAAAAGTGGTATTATTACTCTTCAAGGGCACCTAGCTGAATCAAGAGCACCTGTACTTTGCAGTGGGAATTGGAGTTCCTGTGAGCAACTGGTGGGGAGAGCCAAGGCCAGGCAAAATGGCAGTGCCTGCTCTGTAGCTGCATGGCTGTGCCAATGCACCTCACTCCTGCAGCAGACCTGGTTGTGTCAGACCTGCAGCTGTGTGGGGCTCTAGTTCCCATTCTGGGGTCCCACAAGCTTTCCTGCTTACAGCTACCCAGATGTTGTTCATCCCCTTTGAGCAGCTCCCAAGTCATGCTGTTACTAGTGCAATTTGCCCATGAAAATGTGGTTTGCAATGTCATTTTCTCAGGGACTGAAACATTTTGTTTCTCTACTCAGGGACATGTTTTTTCACTTTAATCAGTTTTTGGGAGATAAATAAAAGTATATATGCATACTGAGTGGGGCATGGTCCTCCTCACATTTCCTTTCATTTATTTGGTAAAGTGAAAGGGTTCTTCAGTTTCTTTCCATATGTAACATTTTTCACTTGCAAAAACATGGGAATAATACAATAAAAGCATATTTCAGATACTTTTTTCTTTCAACTCTTGGTTCTTAGCCTTTTGCATCATGTTCCCATGAGAAAGATAAAAAATATTTCTCACTTCATGTGACCTGACAGTTTGGGGTTCTTTGCCTTTTAAACCTTTTCTCACTCTACACACACACACACACACACGCACTTACTTCTCCACACATACAGTGTGACCATAGCTTGAAAGAAAATTTATCTTCTCCTGTTTTTTTAGATTGCATAACAAAGATTGGGAGGATTTCACTTCTGATGGAGTCCTGGCTTTAGCCTCTCTTGAGCTTGCCACGTGCTGACAGATTTTGGCGGGTTAGACTGTGCCTGTCCCAGACCTGCCGCTTCAGGTGGACACTTGCTCAGCAGCCCTGGCTGTCAGGCTCAGTGATGGCACATGGCTCTCCTCTCCCTTCTTTCATGCCGTGCAGCAGAGAGATTCAGGGGCTGAGGAAGACAGCATGCCTGAAAGGGATTGGAGTCCTTCAGCCCTGAGAGGCCAGGCACGGAGCAGAACCGTGGCAGCCCTGGAAGCTGCTGCCAGGGTGAGTGGGCAGCCCTGCCAGCCCTGGCCAGAGCTCAGCCTGCTGCTGCTACTAGCAAGGTGCCCCTCTGGTAGAAGAGAGGTCCTGGGGACCACTGCAATGAAAACTCTTTCTAGCAGCGAGAACTTTAAAGACAGACACTCCTAAAAACTTCTGCATTTCAGCTGTGTGCCCAATTTAAATGTATTAGCAACAGTCTGACAAGGTCCAGTAAAGGCTGAAGTGGCACAGTGGGACTGCTTCCCATTTTCTTTCTTTCCTGGCTTTAAAGGATGGTTTTTCTTCCAAAAGAAAAGCTTCTTCCCACCTAACCTGCAGCCCATAGCACGGCAGAGCAGTGCCCTGAGGAGCCTGGGTTGCAGAGTCAGCTGGACAGCCTGGTGCCCACAGTCCATCTGATGCAGCCCAGCATGAATGGGTGGGAGGTGATGTGCCTCCATCCTGCCCAGCAGCAGGAAAAGAGGAGAAGAGAACAGCAACTCCCATCCAGCCTCAGACCTGTCTGCAGCACGGGGCTGCTCACACAGAGCTGGACATGGCCCTTCCCTGTCCCACAGCTCTCCAGGACCAAACCCAGGTCCTGTGGGGAACACCCAGCTCTGCTCACCACTCTGAACAGAACAGGCCATCCCTTAGCCTTGGGGTCAAACAGCATGGTTGTGTCCACAAAGCCCTTGTCTCCAGCATGTGGAACCTTTGTGGTTCTAAAGTATGACAATTTTTCATGTCTTTTTTTTTTCAGTTCAAAGCACATGAAAAAAACCACATCCTGTGCTGCAGTTCCTTCAAGCAGTGTTTGCGTAGCATGAAACTGTATGCTTGCCCATGCTGCCTATTTGTTCCTGATTTATGATATTGTCCAAACAATGTTCAGGCATCATTTAGGAGACTATTATTAGCAAAGGCTAAAATAGTGCCAGGGTGTGAGCTAATGATCAGGCAGGACAGAAAATCACCATTCCAGTGCTGAAGCTCTTAAGATGGGAATGTTTTGTTCAGCAATGTAGCCGTAACCTGGAAATCAATGGAAGCTGGAGGGATGTGATCTGGGAGGTATGTAGTTTATACACTGCTCTGCCAACTGGGACATCCCACAGCATCAGGAAATCTTGGTCCTTTTAACACTGCTCTGTTTCTTCCTTTTCAGTGACCATCAGCTGCCATACTGTAATTCAAGAACAGTAGTATTTATATCCTTACTTAAAAATCACAGAATCAGTTCTACTATGAAGGTTGTTTTGATACAAAAGAGCAAGAACATTCATGAAGTGTTTTACACTGAGCAGTGGTTCAGGCAAGAATGGAACGCAGCGGCTGTTCTGGGTCTGCAACAAGCAGAGAATTGCCACCTGGAAAGCAGGAGAAGGTTTTTCTCCGAGGAGAGTGAGAGCATTCAAGCATCACAGGTAGCATGGATGGTGCCATGCTCAGAGATTATGGATACTAAAGCAACCGAGATCAGGACTGGGATCACTAACAACTTAAATGTCCTTTTGCAGTTTCATACCACTAGTTTCAGATACAAGCTAAAATTAAGAAGAACAACATGAAATGAAATCAAGAGAAATGCATTGTCATGTTTGCACAGCACAGAACAAAATGTGCTTGGGAGAACAAAGAAATTGATTTTTAATAGCACGTCTCGTGATGCAGACACCAAAGAAATTTTATAAGTGCTGTGAAGTCTTTTACTAAAGGAATGAGAGAAACAAAGCAAATGAGAACTTCGACCAAACTCCTAGAAATCAGAGCAGTTGTTAGCTGAATTGCACATCACAGCAAAGGATGAAGTCAGGTTAATGCCAGTGGGTTATTCACAGGCTATTTTTCTCGATCTGATCATCCCAGAATAGCTGCTGGGCTTCAGTTTGCAATACAAAAGCTGTCTCTGTGGCTTACACGTAGTAAGCAGGAAACCAGCAGGAAAGAGTGAAGATTCCACAAAAATTCCACCTTTTCCTGTATTACTGACTGTGCTGATGCTTTCTCTGTTCAGTTCTTGTTTGACTCTTGGGCACTCATTCAGATTTACCCTCCAGCAGAGACAAGAAGTGTCGTTCATGGACTGAAAATTGGAGCTTCAGTCCTGAGCAACCAGTTGGCTGACAGATGTTTCTGCTTGCCTGTCTCTATCATCATTTTTTTCTCCCACTAATTCCTATCCTAAGAAGTGTGTGGCCCTAGTGCAAAGAAGGGAGGGGGGAACCCACAAGAAAATAAAAACATTTTAAAAGCCTTAAGTGTGAATTCCCAACCAAACCCTCCTGCCCTGGTGATGCTGGGGGTGTGTCTGCACCGCCAGCTCTGGGTGGGAGCCTGACTGCAGTGGATATTTCATGAAAGTCAGAAGGCAGATGTCACAGTGTCTCCCAACTCCTGGTTCACAGGACAGGGTGTGTCAGCAGTCCAATGGTTTGCAGAAATGCTGTCTGACAAAATGTGCAAAGTTGAGCCCCAGTCCTGCGAGGAGCAGAAATACCTCTGTTGGTGCAGAGCTGCCACCAGAGTCTTAGTGAGGGATGCGGCAAAGCAGGACCTCAGTAAAGTACTGGGTAAAGCTCAGGAGGAATTCCATTCTGCTTTCTTCATCTTTTGAGCAGATCAGGTCTCATTTTTGCCCCCTTCAATGAGTCCCTGATGGATTAAACTGGCTCATAGAAAGGAGGCACAAAGCACCACAGTCCTTTGAAACCACCTTCACACACCAGGATGGGCTTGGGAGGTTTTTGATTCCAGGAATGGGATTTTTTATAGAGCCTAATCCAGGAATAAAATGATATGGCTGACCAGCACTGAGACACACACCATGTAGCCTTTGCAAACTGGTCAAAGAGTAATCAGAGGAGCACAGACAGCACTTGGAGACATGAAGACTGGGCAAAAATTACATATTTTGGTCAGAAGTTTACAGCTGAGAGGAATATGATAATTCTGCAAATGGCATGCTAAGCTAACTAGTAAAACATTCTTATACTGAGGTGTAAGCTCCCAAGAGAAATACCAAAAGCCTCTATATTTTACCTGTACATTTTTTACATCATTGCAACCTCTATTCAATTTTAAATCCATCTCTCAGGCCCTGCAACCCTGTAGTACATAAGTCCCTTAGCATATTCTTAGAGGATACTGCAATAGTACTAAAACTGTTTAAAACACCAAAGGAGGCGAAAGGCTGAAAATGCCAGGGTAGTGTACAATTTTTTTCAGGATTTGAAATAATGAAAAAGTGATACATGCTTATGTTTTTACGCACGCATGAAGGGAAAACACATGAAAAGACAAAAATAGTGCAAAAGGCTTATAATTGGTCTGGAATCCCACATGGCTTCACTCCTCCTTCTCTGGAGCTCAAGTGAAAATGCTGAAGCAGTTTATCAGATTAATCTACTTGGAGGAGTTTGACAAAATCACATCGCTCTAATCATGGCCCTCTTTCAGCCTCCTTTAATGAGGAATTAATTGCCCATGCTGAGGCTTTGATTTCCTTGGAGTGCCCTTTGTAATTTTCAGATTTAGGCTTATTCACAGACGTTTTCATTAATAACTGCAGTTCTTCCTGAGTAATAAAGGAAGGCAGTCCTCCTGGGGAAATGAGCAGGATATTTTCCACCTGTGCATGAGGTACCTGTGAATTTTCTTCTTTCAGCCTCTGCCCAGGTTTCATGTCTTTCTATGGAAGTCAGTCCAACAACGTCAACACCCATTTTCTCTCCAAGCTGTGTTTCTACATGGAATTTTTCACTACAGCAATGATGCAGCTGAATGGAAAATTATCACAGGGCCAACAGCTTTCAACACTGAACAAAGCCTATGCTGCTGTTGGAATCTTAAGTGGACAAGTTGAGGCTCTGGGCTTTACAGCAAGGGCTCTTTAAACTAGGAGTGTATAAAGACCTTCCTCTGTTTTGGCACATGGGCAGCATTCAAATAATGCATCACAGAAACTGAATGTAGAATTTAGATATCCCTGTTGATAGGTCTAATCCATTTTGCTTGGGTAGCACAGAATTGGTAGCTATGGGACAGTTTGCACTGTTTCCTTGAAAAAAGTTTAAAATTTCCTAGGTGATGAAGTTTCTTCCAACTCTTTTCAGGAAACAGCAGCATAACACAGCATCAAGAAATTTTTGAGAGTTTTTGTTTGTTTGTTTGTGTGGTTTTGTTTGGTTGGGTTTTTGTTTTTGTGGGTTTTTTGTTTTGTTTTTGTTTTGTTTTGGGTTTTTTGTTACAAATAATTTCTTTTCCATCCCCACCAAACCCCTTGTGAATAATCCACTCTGGAAGCTCTCTGCTGGAATATGACCCTCACAGTTCTTCTAGAGGTTGTCAAGAGCAAGACCAAAAAGCAAAAAATGGGTCCAGCAGTGTTGTGCAGTTCCTCACATTCACTCCTCCGACGCTGTCCTACTCACACCTGCTGACCATCACCCCCTGTTTCTGTCATTCTCCCATCATTGTTTCCTTCCACTGTTCCCCAGCAGCTCCTTGGATAATACTGTCCCCTCCCAGTCTTGGCTGCCCAGGGTGAACCAACGGATGAGCTTTAAACAACAGAACAGAATAAAATTGCTTCTCCTCAGCAGTTTCCCCTTCCCCAGTGCCCCCACACCCCCGCTGCCATCAGATGTCTTTCCTCTGATGCCCTTTGACTCAGGGATGGAGGGTTTCAGAGAGACACTCACATCACCTTGTCCCTTGGGCAAATCTCACTCCTGACAGAGCTTCTGGGTTCTGCTGTCCCCTCCTCGCCAAGTCCTCCTAAGCATTCCATGAGAGCTCTCTTTGCCAAGGTGCTGAACACCTCCAGCCAAAGTCCTGGAGGCCAAATGGAAGCCAAACTTCTTGGAGTTTATTTCTCTTTTCTCTCGTTTTCCTCCTTTTTCAGCAAACAATGGTTTGCTCGTGAAGATGGGCAGAAAGAAACAGCAATCCTGACCAAACTAGGAACACTCGTTCAGACCAAGTGCCCCCAGTATTTCCAGCAACTAAAGCCACCTGTATCCAATTTATTTGCCCTGAAAACCTGAAAAACCATGAGAAGTCAAGACAGTCACTCTATGTTTTAATAGTTTAATTTCAAGCTACCAAAAGTTAACTTCGGAAAAAAAAAAAGCACAAAAACAAACAAAAAAACATACAATAGGTTTTGTTTGTTTTTAACTGTTTGGGGTGTTTTCATTCTGCTTCATTTCTGAAATGATTTGGCCTTGGTGCAAAAAAGTAAAAAAACAAAAATATTGCTGTTTTAAGTTATGTCTGTAAACTTTAGAGTGTCCCATAATGATCCAATAAAATCCTTGGGAACATGCAGAGCAGAAGAGCAGCTTACTCTGTCCAAATGCCAGTGTGATAAGGGAGGATGTCACACGACCATCTCACCACCAACTCAGTGACATGGCTTCATGAGCCCCGATGCCCTCACCCCAACCCATCTCATGTGCACAACTTGTGCCTCACAGTGCCCCAGGACTGGCTCAGGGATGGGTTTTTATCTCCCCATAGTGTGATGGGCCTCGATGTTCAAGGAAGGATGATGGCAATCGTTGGTATGTGGGGATTTCTGGCTTCCTGGAGAGCTCTCTAAGCTGCTCCGCCTTTGGGAGCACAGGAAAATGGTGTTAGAAGGAGAAGTTAAAATCTTGGAACACTTCTGAACTATTTTACAGAGGGAGTGAGGTCACAGGCAAATTAGCAGGTTTTTACAAGGAGATTGGGACTGTTTCTGAACAGCTGTCATTTTCCTACAAGGGATTTTTACCTCCCCAATAAGCGAGTGTCCAAGGCAGGAGCCAGTTGAGGGAAACACTTTGATCACACTTTGACTGATCCAGTCCCGGTGATGCCTCTAAAGGTGAGATAGTTTTGCAAAACTCCTCCACCCAGTTCGGAGCTCTGTGACTAACTGTCCTGCATATAGCCCATTTCCTCAGAACAGCAATCACAGGCTACACACAGCAGCTTGATCCTGCCCTGGTGATGTCCTCAGCACAGGCAGCTCAGTGCAGCAGTCTGAGGAAGCACTAACATGGGTGTGATACCCTGCCCAGGAATTCCAGTGTCACGAAGTAATTATTTGTAATAACTCAGAGTAACAATTTCCATACATAGGACTCAAAAACAAGAACTACAGGTCAGGAGATGCCACCTCCAGCTTGCTGGATGAGAGCAGGATTTCCATGTCTTTTAAAATAAGATCTGTCCTGTTTTCTATTCCAGTTTCCATCACCCCACCAAAATAAAATCAGCTACAGAGAGTGAATAGAGCTGGAATTTTTGCTAGAGGTTTGAGGGGGAGAGGGTTTGGCAGAGACTGAACTCTCAACACCATGATCATATTTTACTGATTAAGGAACCTGGACAGATACACTTTTAACTTCTAATTTAGATGAAAACCTTGACTGTCTTCTCCAGGTTGGCAAGTTTGGTGTTGAGGCTCCTTCAGGACTGTCCAGAATGTGGAAAATCATAAACAGAAATCAGAAACCAAGAGGCAGAAACAAAGTAAGGGCTCCCTAAGAAGAGGCCTGCGTGCGTTCCTGCACAGAGGAAAGAGATCTTCCTTTGCCCATTCCTCAGAGAGCTCCTTTGTCCAGCTGGGTGGAAAATTCCAGGAAGGTAAGGGTTAATTCTAAGGAGGTTATTTAGCTGAATGGTGGCTTTTTTTTCTCCTTCACCCCCCATTCCACCATATACACAAACCCATGGTCTGGCACACACAGATCCTGAAGCAGGAGGAAAAGAATTCCCTGCAGGGTGTCAGGACACAGGACAGGATCTCCAGTGACACAGGGAGCCAGTGTGTCCTTGCCCCCCCGGAAGCACCTCCAGCCCTCCCCAGCACACAGAGCTGGGTCACTGGCTCCACCACAGACCTTGCTCTGTTTCTGGGCACAGCATCACCCTGGCTGTGGATGGCACAAGTCCTCTGGACCCCAGCCAGACCACAGGGTTTCTTTCCCCCTCTCTCTGCCAAAGCAAATTGACTTCTGACACCTCCCCTTATGTTTTCATCCTTTAAAGGGTGGAAAGCTGAAAACCTGCCTTTGCTGTGTTTACTTCCATGCCTCCTCTGTGCTCTCCTGCGTGGATGACAACTAAGCTCTTTCAGGGAGCACTGGGCATTAGAGTCACTGGCCAGCACCATGCAGGAAGGGCAGTGTGTGCGTGCATGGGCACCTACACGCACGTGTGTGCCAGTGTGCCCGCGGTGCCCTCCCTGCAGCCCGGGGGGAGCAGTGCTGCCCTAGGAGCATGTCCCAGCTCCCTTTGCTCCCACTCCCCAGCATTTCATCTCCCTGGGCCTCGGCCATCCTTCTCTGTGAAGGGTGGGCAGCAATTCCTGTACCTTGTCACTTTACATAGCCTTGTGTCTCCAGGAAGCAGCACGAGGAGGAAGGTGACCTACACGTGCCCACTTTCCACCAGTGGTTTTCAGTTCCTGTGCTTGGACTTTTTGTGACAACGCAGATGTGATGGGCACAAATACAAACCCTGACTGTGGAACCAATCACACATCCAAAGATGCCCCAGTTTCATCACACTAGCAGTACACTGCAGTACAGCTTGGAGAGTTTCTGGCCTTGGAGCACTCAGGCAGTAAAGCTGATCTGGCTTCTCAAGGATATTAAATGCTTTATAACTGTAGCGTATCATAAAACATGGCCAAAAACTATTAATTGGATGTTGTCTCCCCATGGTCTTACTCTAGGTAAACTTCAGTAAGATCCAGGTGAAAGAAAGCAGCAGAGAACTGGTTCATGCAGAGACACCTAACAGACTTTCCACAGTTTGTCTTTTTTGAATGGTAAAGGGGATCCAGTCCATTGTTCCTTAGAAACCTCAAATGTATTCTTAGCTCTGTTTTGTAGTAAAACAAAGCTTTTCCTGTAAACCCAAATATGCTAATTTTTTCATGGGCTTTGGAAAAGTTTCAACCTGCCTTTTCTGGAGTTTTGTCATTTTAAGGCAATTAAGTTTCTAGAGGTATTAAAACATGAGGTGGACCTGGGGTGAAAAGGGATATCTTAATGCTGTTTTCATTTTAGAAAAGCATATAACCTAGTTCTTCCCTTATCTGACAAAATAGAACACATTGCAGATTGTGACTGAAAGAGAAAAAAGAATTCTACCCCGAGGATCATGGAACTTATTGTCCTCTTAAAAAAAAAGTATTTCTAACTTTGCAATCTCAGACAAGACCTTGTGCTGACAAGTGGATACCTTCTTCTACTTCCTTCACATTAGCAGAAATCTAATCCACATATATATCTACAGACAAACTCACCTTCTTGATCATATACAGTTTGCAGCATTTTTTTCCAAAAAGAATGAGAAAAGGCTTGCCCATGAACTGAATGAACTCTGCCTCTTCTCTCCTTTGTCTTGCATGAGATTGTGAGGGACCACCTCATGGTTTGTGCTTATGTAAAATAAAACACTGTGGTATTACAACAATCCAGTCAGTAATGAACTGATTAATAAAAAAGATGATGCCAAAACCAGATGGGATCATCTGAAAATTTATTTAGTTAACAAGGGCACTAAGGCCCAAGCCCAAAGCCCAGTAAAAGGCACTCATGCACATAGATGCAGTTCAGTGAACTTGGCCGTAATCAGTGAATCCATCAGCTGTGCCATGATGGTAGCCAAGATGCACTTACCAGATCTTGTGCACAGATGATGAAAAAAGCATCCTGTGACAGATTAGTACAAAAAAGTGCCTTGCCAGAATCTCTTCTGTCTTTCTTTGTGGTGCAACTTGCTCTATTACCACAGTGGTTACCAGGAAGACATTCCTTAGCTGCACCGTGCCATGGTGAAGACATCTCAGCCCAGTTTGTAACAAGTTCATTGCCTAAAGAAAAAAGAGCCACAAGACATCAGAATGTGCCATCTGGCCTTGGAAACTGGGAAAAAAAGAGCTTATGAATATGCAGGGACCTCCTTGTGCTCCTGGATTCACACAGCAAAAAGACAGAAAAACTCAAACACATACAGTGTCTCCCTTCCTCCCTTTCCATGTGCTTCGGCCAGGATGTTTGTGCAAGAAGAAAGTCAGCTGAACAATAAAACCCATATGTCAGATGCAGAAGGGAAGTCTGGAGTCCAACACACCAAAAGAAAAGATTGACACCAGTTCATCCTTATGATAAGGGTCCCAGCTCCAATATACACATCACAGCTTCTTTATTAGGGGACCAAACTGATAACAGCAGCAGTGTGGTACTTGGTGCTTTGAAATTTTCACCCAAGAATTGTGAAGCACTTTATGATTAAATCTAAATATATCTTTGTGCAAGATGGGAGGGGCTGTAAACAGATAGATTTGCTTATTTTGAGCATGAAAAACACATAATTCTGTAAAAACACAAAACAGAAGCCTCTAATTCACCTGGAAATGGTGCTTTTAATGAATTTTAATGGAATTATACCCAGTCAGATGACAAGGCCAGTGGACTTGCATGTCTTCACACTCAAAAATAGTTTTCTTATGACCTTCTGTAGTTACGTTTTTAATAGTAAAGATGATATAAACCAATGGACACAAGAGTCCCTGCTTTAATAAGCATTCCATTACTTATTCCAAGTGGAACAGTGCTCAGCAAAGCTGAGAGGTCCTGCAAGACAAGGGACAAACCAATAGACCTAAGGGGGCTTCTGAAGAGGGTTGAGTCCCAGGGTCAGAGAGACCCTTATGTGAAGTTGGAGCTGCTCCATAGCCAACTCCAGACCTTCACAAAGATTGAGTGTGAAGAACAGGGCAAAAAAGCTTGAGAGTCAAAAGTTCTTCTCAGAACTGTTCAAATTTTCCTCCTGTTTCCATGGGTGGAAATGCTGCGAGAGCAACTGTTCTTAACACTTTCCTTGCTCAGGACCACATTTATTAACACCACAAATAAGAGAGTGGGAAAGAAAGTGTTGTGGACCGTCTGGAAAGCCATGAGCTGAAATGAGTTCTAGGCAGTAGAAGGTTTTACATCTGAGAACTTGAAAAATTTCATCAAATTTTCATCAGATTCATTAGTTTTGGCTGGAAAAATGTTGGCCTCTCATCTGTCTGTGTGGCAAAAGTCCTTGCTTACGGGTTTCTTTCAACATATAACCCAAAAGTAATTAAGCCCCTAATTAGTTAAACTTTGAATGAAGTTCTGGCAATGACATCCCTGGCAAAGAGAGTCAGCAGTCCTAACTGGACTGGGGTTGTCAGACATTTCCAGAAACCAGCATTGAGCCCCTCTCAAAGCCCACAACCACTCCTCCTGATCCTCTGCCCTCCCCATCAACATCAGCCTCTTTTCATCCTTCATTGCTGTAGGCAGCTCTCAGAGATTTTAATGCCCCAGAACTGATCCCAACACAAGGTTTCTCTATTAAATCCATCTCCAAGCAGCAGTCAGGTTTCCTACATGCCCCTGGACCTCATCACTCTTGGGCAGCCACAGTGAATCAAGAGTTGGGGCTGGTGTCATTCTGTGCCGTTTGCGTGTTTGCTGCTGTCCCCCAGTTCAGGAAGGGCTGTAACAATATCCCTTGCCAAATGTATCCAGCCAAATGAAGAGGGGATGAAGCTGGATATACAGACATGTAAAGTCTTCAGATTCTGGAGCTTCCCTGCTGCATTTATTTTTCTTCTGCATGACTCTAGCAAGCTTGAGTGAGTGACTGCTGCCCTGACTGAGGAGTCAGCAGCAGGGGCTGTTACACTTCCAGCCCTGGCACTAACAAGAACAGGGGGTTGACTTCTGTGCTTCCTTTGCCCATATTTTATTTTCAGAGTCTCTTTAAACTGACATAAGCTACAAGCAGCAGCAGTGTTGACACAGGCTTGCATCCTCCACCTCCACCTCCAGCCATGGTGCTCCCAGTGAGTGTTCTTATCCCAGCTTCATCCCAGTAAAACAGCACATATATTTTATCCCAGGATCAGACATGAAAGTGGCTATGTACGCCATCTCCCAGTGACTACCAGGGCATCATTTGTCCTTTTCATCCAGAGTCTGACCACTTCAGGATCAAGGTTATGTTTCACTAAAAGCCTGTGACATTCTGCAGCACTGATTTTCAGTGGGTCCTTCGACCTTGTGCAGCATCACCAATCAACAGGGGCAAGTGCACCTTGCTAACAAAATATAGCAACATTAAAGGTTAAGAAGGGAGCACTAGGTCTCAAGTGCCCTGTAATACATTCCCCTGGGCTCTGTATGGAGCTGGCAGTGCAGTAGCAAGGTCTGGGGTTGCTGGGGATGACGAGGAGTAAGGGAAAATGCAAATTTGCTGCAAGAGGGCTGAAGAGATCTGTGGACCCCAATTTGTGTTTGCCTTCTTATTAGTAGACAGTGGTGAAAAGCCAAAGTGTTCCCAGCTTATGACTGGCACAGGAGCTCCTCATGGGGAAGTCCTGAGGAAAGAGCTGAGACACTGCTGGAAACCTCCTCTAGTCCAATGTGGTCCTGTAGCGTGCAGCTTATCACAGTACAGAAATGCTCTGTGCCTCTAAATTTGCTTTTCTAAGGAAGAAATGGACTATATGGGCCTGCTTATGATCTTATTACTCATGGATTTTCTTTTGTCATAAACCCCTCCTAATATTTACTTTTTGGGGATCAGTTCCTTGACTTCCATAAGCTGGTGTTATTTCTCTGATTACTCTGGAGCTGTTCTGCTTGTGACCAAACACAAGTTGGTGGTCGCAGGTGGTCACCACTGGTCCTCTCCAGCCCTTTTGCCATCACTCTCAACAAGGAGATCACTAGCATTACCACCCATGAAGACATTCCCATGTCACTCTGATCCCCATCATGCTCACACATTTTTTCAGACAAGATGGATGTCACAAGAAAGCATGTGTTGGAATACTCCTTGTTGAACCTGATGTGCTAGGTTTGTTCTGGCAGAGCAGAGCTAAGCAGAGAGGGGTTTGGCAAACATTTTCACAGCCCTTGAGCAGCAAAGGGCATCTTGCCACCACATCTTCCAAGCCCGAGCGTGCCTCTTCCTCTGGGATCACAGGCAGGAAGCAGCAGTCTACAAGTAGGAGCAGTTTTGGGTGAAGACTTGGCTCTCCCACCTCGTCTGTGTGCCTGCTCCCAGCAGGACTACTTCCAATCCAAATGTGTTATTGCAGGGAATAGACGGGAGCTGGGTGGGGCTGCAGGGGCTGCATGGACAATAAAAGGAAATGCCTCTGCTCTGCATATGCTCTGGAGGGGGAGGGTGTCTGTGTGCCGGGGAGGGGATGTTGTGCGAGACAAGGTCTGGAGGGCAGGCGTCTGCATGAAAACCAGAGCACAAGAAAGTATTTGAGAGAGGGTGAGTGGGTGGGTGGTGTCAAAGGAGTGGGAATGGAATGAAAGAGGATGTGTATGTCCATGTGGGAGAGGATTGCAAAGAGGAGATGTGAGGCAGAGTGCCTGTGGGTGGCATGGAGAAGGATGCAGTGGCTGCCCCGTGCTGTCAAGCAGAACATCCCATTCCAGATGCTCCAACCACCTTTCCAACCCCATCGACTACACCCTTATTTTACATTGTTAACACTTTAAATACAATGTCCTTTTCTGAAGCAGAAAATTTGTGGTATTAGAGTCTGGATAGGGTGCCAAGGTTCAGCAAGAGCTGTCCATCCCTTCAAGCAAATAAACATCGCATCTTTTCAAAGTTCCCTTGGGCACACAGAAAGGCTTCAGAGTCTCGGTAGTGCTGGGCTTGAGGGTCATTAGAGAATAACACCTTCAGAAATGTTTCTCCTGATTTTTGAATCAATGAGCCATCTTCTTCTTACCAAATGTTTTCACACCCATCAGTGATACTACAGGGAAAACAAAAGATTCCTCCTTCATTGCAGTATTCCTCCAACCATACCCTACCCTACAAGTTTGACACTTTTCAGTTCAAAGCTTTTTTTCTTCTGATTAAAAAAAAAAAAAGGCTTAGACCAAGATCCAGCTGACCTGCAATACCCTGACATTTGAGATTGAACTTCACTCCAAGCCAGCTTCCTGAAAAGCAGTAGGCATAGGTCAAAGAGACTGATAAATAAAATTAACCCATTTGAAGACAAAATAGAGAAAAAAAATCAAGCTTGTTCATAAATATCCTTCAGAAAGTGATAACATAGAAATATTGACCTAGTGTGAAGCTGTACTCAAAATTCCAGAAGATCATGGTAATCTGAAATGTAGACTGGCTTCATGAGTTTGGAGTCCTTCTGAAAAATCAGACCACAGCAACACATACTTTGTCTTAGCCCCTGCATGTGATCTCCATGACCCTGGTTTGCAAAGGGTTTCAGCTTGTTCCTTCGGTGGACTGTAATTGCCCTGGATCAGCTTCAAATAGGAGGGAAAATGATAAAAAAAGACAAAACGAGCCTTCAAAGGTCCTGAGCACTGTGCCTAGGTGGTGATCTCATGGCAGTAATGACCTCAGAGGTGTGTTTGGCTTGGTTGAAATCCACAGAACTGCCTCTTGCCAAGGATATTTTAAGCTGGCCAAAAACATCTGTAAACACACCCATCCAAAAACATATGCTGCAGTCATACAGTCACAAATACACATGATGTGTCTCACATCAACTCATATATGCTCCTCATGGGAAATACGGTGTCTGCAGCCAAGGTCAGCCTGTCATTCCTATTTATCACACAGCTCAGGTGCCCCAGCCCACAGCTCACAGATGAGTGAACTCAGTGTAGACAAGCCCATCAGTTGTAATCTGTGCAGTGCAATACAGCTGTCTCCTGTGGAGGTCCTGTATTCCAGATGAGGGACTATTCCAAGTTTTTATTTCTCATATTTCAAGTTAAAATTAGTTTTGGGTAAGCCATCTGAACTTTTTTGTGCTTCTCATAATTAATCCACTTAAAATGGGAGGAAGGTGCTCATGGGGGTCCAGTTTTCCAGGATGAACATTGTGCAGCCATATCTGTTCGATGGTTGTTGCTGAGAACTGCTCCCAGCAATGACTGCCAGGAGCACACAGGTTGCTCCCACATGAAGCCCTCAGTGCTCTGCCTGCCCAACATACTTGGTGCTGAACACATGCACTAAACCATTTTCACAAGCTGCTGTGCATTCCTCTCCAAACACACACAGGATGCACTGATCACCTGCTTTTCCAAAGGCTAAATCATGTACTCAGGATCAAGGCTGGAAGCTGACGAGAACAGCCCTGTCTGCGTAGACAGAGTGCTTCCATGGCAAAAACTCTCACTCTCAAAAGCACATATTTTCCCATAAATGGCCAGTCACTAAGAACCAGCAATCACGAGCTGATACAGGCATAAGCAGGAGCTCTAATGTTCATTAATGATGAGGGAGCAGTTCTATGACATGCTTGGACTGCAGAATAAAATTGTGGGTGATTTCCCAGCCACTGCAATGCACACCGATGGTGCTTCAAGCCCACAGCCAGCATGCAGGGCTTGGGACTTGCACCTGCCCCCGCCCCCCTTGAAAGTCACAGAGCAACAAAAGATCATTTTTAGCACATATAGGTTTTCACCAGCTCCTGAATGTCCACACTGAGAAGGGCACACCTCTGACTCCAGCCTCTCTTGGGGACTGACAAAGTGTGATGGGATCCCCTGAGCTAAACAAACCACCTCTAAGGAAAGAGAACGTACCAGCCTACTCTAACAATGACAGCAACTCCTTGCTAAATTATTTTAGAAAATGCACAGCTTTAATCACCTGTTTAAACTATTTTTCAAAGGCTCTGGACCATAGTGCCTGTTGAAAAGGCTCCCTGAGCCTGCCAACATTCAGAGTGTTTTCTCTTGAAATGACCCTGTTTCAGTTTACTGTTACAGCAGATACCAGACACCACCAAGGTCAGGTCACACAGCAACATCCGCTGTCATCCTGAATTTGCTTCCACTGAGTATTTGACCTAAAATTTCCCATGCTTGGTCTCTCTTAAGAGAGGTTGTTTTGTTTCAAAACTGGGAATAGAATCCCAGTAAGTATTTTCAAGTTCAAGGAAAGTGAAAAGAAACAAACTTGAGCTCCCAGTGTCCAATCTTCCCCTCTGTACAAATACCAAGGCTGCACTTTTTTCAACAGGCCTCCATCAAGGAGAGTTGAAAGGCAGAGCTCAGGACCAGGTCTGGAACCAGGACCTAATCCAAGGCCACTAAATCTCTGGCTGCAATGATATTACATCGCAGTGAGACAGGAGGAGGGTGGAACCCAGAGGGAAATTGTGCTTGAAAGTTTCCCCTGAGTGTGCTTTGGGACTTCTGTTAGAGTTTTGTAATGGAACTTACTAAGGCTTACTCTCCTCCACTGTATGGGATGAGTCATTGCTGCTTCAGTGTTTCTGCTGGGGTAGTTTGCATGAAGAAGACTTCAACGTCAGCTTCATAAAGTAGAATCTTCAAAAGACCTGGCCTTTATTCAGGAAAAAAAGGAAGTCACAGGTCTCCCAGCATCCAGGGAACTCCTGCCTTTCAGCTGCCTCAACGAGACCCAGTGCATGAGAGCAGAATGCTGGAGAGGTGCTCTTTTCAGATGGGAAGTCAAGGCTTGAGTTCTAATCTTCTATGCTACCTGAGATAAAGCAGTCCCAATGTAAATAGACATTCCTGTCCTTTCAAACCAGATTTGTATTGATCTCTTTCTAGACAGAGAATGACAAGAACAGGCATAGGAAGAGGGCCTTCCTCATGCCATCACTATCAAGGTTCTAAAGACCTGTTCTTCAGCTCTTTCCCTTTACAGTCTCTCTCACATCTCTGAAAAACTGTTTAGAAAATACAGCTCTGCTAATCCAGTGGCTTTCTCCTCTGAGTCTGTAGGACTCTAAATATGAAACAGAAGGAAGACAGAACCTAATTATCACATTAATTAAAATCATGGCCCAGTCTCACTGGGTTTACATATGGGATTAAAGTTTTATTGAAAGAGAGGAACAGGGGGCAACCAAGGAGCCACCCCATCAATTTCAGCAGGTTGTGGATTTTTGCATGGGTATTTACAGCTACTCTTACAACTATATGAAGGTTTGACACCACTGGAACTGCCTGGTCTATTGTGCATGAAAATGCAAAAGATGAGATTCCAAAAGCAGCAATACCTTGGCCAAATAGCATGAGTGAGGTGCTTTTGTAATCCTGCTTGCTTGATGAACAGCATGGCAAGACACACTGCGTGTTTGTACTGCAAATGGGAGCATAACCCCAACCTAGAGGTGGCTTTAAAAGATCTTTATATTGTCTGCTTGTGTCCACACTAGGAAGGGGGGTGGGAGGGTGGGGAAGTGTACCTGTGGGAGAACATTGTGTTGTAAACACATTTTTCTCCTGGCCTAGCAGTAAAACTACGTGCCACCTGACTCTAATGAATACTAGGCAAACAGTGAAGGAACCTGTTGCTAACTGGGAAAAAAACCCTTTCACAAAGAAGCAAGTCAGACATAAGAGGTGAAGTTCCTCAGGCTGAGGGTAAGAAAGGGCAGTGACAGGTGACAGCGGTATGGGGAATGCATACCTGACCTGGTGGTTCAGACGACTGTGGCAAGAAATGCTGTTATAAAACTGACTTTTTGCCCTGAGGCAGGAAAGAAAAAGGAGTATCTGTTACTTAGAAACATATTCCTTTTAGTACCCCTCATACTCTTCAGACATGCAGAATCATTGTGTAGAAATCCTTATGGTATTTTCAGCCCAGAATGAAGCTACAGAAGCCAAAGGAACCAGGCAAACAGGGTACCAGTGAGCCTTGCTAAAGGAAACACCATGTAAATCAGGGAGAGGAGGACACAATGACTATAGGATGTATTCCTTCTACAGCAGGGGCCAGTTCAACCTTTGGGTTGAGAACAAGTTTCAGCTGGGCAGCCATGTTAAATGACATTTTGTAGGGAGGATGTGATGGGCTAGCCTTCACACATCAAAGATTATCATCCAAATTCACAACACAGTAACACAGATTTTTTTTTTTACAGATCTGATCGATGCCCTGGCTAACCCAATTTCCTGCTCTCAGAAGTGGCCCATGACTTCATGCTCGAAAGGAAGGAAAGCCCTCCCTGGCTTCAGCTCACTGACAGTACATTGCCAGACTTGGGGAAGTGTCTTAACTGATTTTGTTCTGCAAATGTTTAATTAGTGCTGCTGTACATCAGAGCATTATAAGATTAGGTAGCAGTGTCAGCAGCATGGCAAGCCCTAAGTCATGCTGTATTCTGCAGTTTTGTAGTATGGAAAACAAACCCAGGAGCACAGTGAAAATATTTGTTAATCCTATGTGTTGGTAGACTCTTTCAAATAGTTTCGCTGCACTATCAAATAATAACTCCAAAAAATAAAACAAGATGTTCCTATCTGTTGAGAAATGTCCTTCTGTTCAGCCCTGGCCTTTCTTTTTGAGTGTCTGTCAGATAGAGCCATGATTACTGCTGCTCATGCAACAGTGTCATGGAGATCTGACAGCAGAAAAGTTTCCAGCCCTGTCCCATAAACAAGAGGAGTATTCCAAGTCCTTCCTTACTTGCACAAGAGGATGGGGACTGCACTATGTTCTGAAACAAATCCATAACCAACAAAGGAAACAACTGCACTGGAGCGGAATTCCTTGGCCTATTCTTTGTCTTCTAATGTAGATGGAGCCAGAGGTGTGGAGTTGAGTCCCTCTGTGATGCCTCCCATGGGATAATGCACAGTTTGCATTTCTCCAAAGCACAATGATTTGGAATAACAACTGTAAAGGAATTTATCTTGAACACCGTTTTGAAAACAAATTTCAAACTGTTAAGGTTTTCTTTTTTAGGAGGGTACTGGGTTATTTTTTAAAGACTCTTTAAGGGCTGCAGTTGGAACAAGCTGGTTTTGATCTGCTTAGAAATGGGCTTCTCTGCTAGAAAAGGCTGTTTCAGGGAAGCAATGACATCTAACACCCCTTAGAAAGATAGCAGGGACCTAAAGACCATGGATGCTGTCAGATTTCCAAGACTGAATTCCTCCCTATGATATCCAGGCTTGTAGCCAATTTGGCTGACTTGGAGCAGTTGTAGTTTTACAACATGCTTGATGTGTATTCTCATTTCAAAAAGGAAAAAAAGAACCAAACCCAACATTGCAGAAAGATTCAGAAAGATACACAGACGACGGAGTGGAGCAATGAAGTCACAAGAAAGGCCAACACAAGCAGAGATCGCTAATTCTACTCCTTCAAAAGAGTGCCTGAGCATTTGTACCCCAGCCCAATACAACTATTTCCTTTTTCCATGTCTGATCCCCTACATGGCTGCTGTGATACTGTAAAACAAACTAGTTTCAGAACACAGCAGGCTATTTATGATTCTTTTCTTATGACGATTCACTGTTCTTCAGAAACTGATCATTCATGGATATTTCTTGGGCAGGAGGCAAAGGGGAGGGAAGAGGATTCTCTGTGTAAGTTTGCTCGAAAATTTAGGAGGAATGTTCTCTTTGTTACTGACACATTTTGCTGATCTATAACACACAGATATCCTAAAATCCCTTGACCATGAAGAGGAGATAAAGGAAAATGGCTGAACTCCACCAAGTGGGTGTGTAATAAGTTTAAAGGCTTTAGCAAACTTTTATTTAATATAATGAGTGTTGTTAAATTCAGAATTCAGACGAACTTGCAACAGCAGAGGAAATATTTTTTGCTCATAGATTAGGAAAGAGGTACTTTAGAAAGAAAAGATCAAGAAATTTTGTCTGGGGAGTTCCTTTAGCAAAGGCTGTGCCATTTTAATTATTGTATTGTTGCTACAACAGTAAGCAGATTATGGACATTAGACATGGAAAAATACGGGTGAAAAGCACTAATAAGCACCAGTCTTGTCTGCAGTCTTAAATTTGTCTGACCCTTTGGTACCTTTTTGCTTACAGGAAATGCCTCCTGAAGTATGTGCTAGGAGAATGAGATCTGATGGGGAGAAACTGCATAGTTTGTAATACTTCGTGAATAGGTGTGGGGAGTCAAGGGAGATTGGCTGCTTTGTCCTTTTAAAGACAAACCACGTACACAGGGAGGGGGGGCTACTCTTTAATTTTCTGAAAGTATCTCTTATGTATCTTATATCCAAAAGCATTTGTAAGGGTATTTTAGAGCCAGAGGAGTTGTCATTCCTGAAATATCACAACTTGTCTTGTATGCAGGGAGATAACAAAGATCAGACTACAGAGTACTAGGTGGCAAATATAGCATTTGTCATATTACTTTATAGTTTTTAAAAATCTTTTTACCTTCCAAGATAGTCTGTGTGACTGAGATGTGGAACACTTATGTTTTTTAAATGTTTCCATTTATTTAACGCTGTTAAGTACTTGTTTGCAGGACTGAACCTACAACATGAAAGAGATCAAAATACCTTAGCATGGATTAGAGTACATTTTTCCCATGTAATATATTAATTTCAGCACATCTCCAGAGAGGATTTTATAGTGCAATATTTCTCAAAGTGACAGAACTGTGAAAGTGTCTGTCCCTGGTATGTGTCTACCTTGGAACAGTCTCTCAAGAGGCTTCTTCTTCAACACAGACTTCCCCATGGACACAAAATTTCCCTGTCATGCAGATTGAATACTTTTTAAAGGAAACTTCCTACACAACAACTAAAACCCACAAATGAAGGGGAGCAGGAAGGGGACACACTTGGGCCACTATTGCTTTTCCTGCCTTTTCCATGATAACTGGGCCCAGAAGCCTCAGCCTTTAGGCAGCATCAGTAATGTGGGACAGCAGGAGCTCGGGCCAGTCTTTGAGTGCAGTTACACACTACTCTGCTTTGTCTGGGATGGCAAAAATTCCCATGACAGGAGCCTTCAAGGTCTTGGAGCGTGAAGCAGTGCTCAGGTGCTCTGGTGTGCAGGAACAGTAGCCTCCCAGAACACACGGGCCCGACTGTCCCGAGTTTTGCCAGTTCCAGCCTCTCCCACCGCATTTGCCCAGAAAATCGATCTTTTAGCGTCACTTTCCGGGTGGCTCTCTTCCCGTACTCGCTCTGGGTTTTGCTCTTGGGCAGCGCCCACCGTGGCTACCGAGGCCATCGTGAGCTGGGGCCATTCAGCCTCGAGCAGAAGAGGCTCCCGGGAGACCCCAAAGCCCCCTCCCTTGTCCCAAAGGGGTCCCTCGGGGGTCTCAGCCGTTCCGACCGCCGGGGCCGCGCTCGGGGCGGTGGCACCGCGGCCCCGCCCGGCCCCGCCCCGCCCCGTCCCGCACCCACTCGCTGCCGCCGCGCCGGGACCGAGCGTGGGGGCTGCTGCCGCCGGCAGCCACCGGGCACCGGGCACCGGGCACCAGCCATGGGCCGCGCAGCGCCCTGGCCGCGGGCATGACAGCGCGGCCTCGCCCGGAGCTGTGCCGCGGGCTTCGCGCGGAGCCAGGCAAGTACTGTCCGTCCTGCCGGGGCTGCCCTGCGGAGGGCGGTGGGTTTGCCGCTCCCTGGAGCGGCTGCGCTGAGGGTCCCTGGCGGAGTCGGTCAGCTGTTGGCGCCGGGGACGCGGCAGGATTCGCGGAGGCGGATCGGGGGGCGCTGGACGGGCGGGGGCCGGCGAAGGCGGCCGGTTCCCTCGGGCGCGGTGGGGGCCGGTGTGTGCGCGAGGTCGGGACAGGAGTCACCGGGGGCTCCGGGAGCGCCGGAGCGTGAGGCGTGTTCGCAGAATCGCTGCTGCATCCCGCTGTTGATCCAGGAGAGACCGGTCAGGTGCGCGTTACCGTGCGCTCGTGTCGGGACAGAAGGACAAGCGCGGGATCCAGCGCTGTCTGTCCCTTTGCCTCGCCGGGAGCAGCCGCCGCTGAGCGCAGTTCGCGGCACCGGCTGCGGCCGGACAGGGTTGCCGGGGCTGCACGGAACTGCAGCTGCGGTTCTGTACTCAACCGAACAAACAACAGAATGTCGTGTTAGCACAGGGTTAGCCTGAAATAATGGAAAATAAGAGGGAAAACTGTAAACATTATCCAAAATGCCAGTCTGAAATTCTCAAATGATTCATCCAATACAAACAGGAGCTGAGTGGAACAATTTTCTTTGCAGGGATTTTCCGCTGGAATAAATAGCAAGTTCTGTTAAAAAAAATCCAGAGTGATGGTTCATTGCAGCTTTTGCTGACAGTTCTTTAGAGCCACTTGGAGTTTCTGTGGGCCCTACCAAGACAGAGGTGGTCGGTTTTCCCTTTACCTTCTCATCTTCTTCTATATTTAGAACATTCCTTAATGTTCTTTTTCCTAGGCAGACCCTTGCCTGTTGATGCCTTTGTACCCAGACAGAGTGTCGCTGTGATTTGCCAACTCCACATTACCTGCAGAGATGGAAAATGAGGATCTTTTACAGTATGTTCTTTGTGTCAGCATCACAGCCAGTTGTGTGCTTGCACAGCCAGAGCAGTAGGGTCATGGACACCAGCTTCTGCAGAAACATGGAGCTCTAAATGGATTGTATTCCCCAGGATGCACAAAGCAAGACCAGGCACTGCACCTCATCCTTCCAGTGATGTCTTTGAGGACCTGGTCATCAGTTTGTCCAGCATGACCTTAAGCTAATTAAGCCACTGGTACTTGGATTATGTATAAATGGCAGTGTTCCTGGTCATGGCACAGCTGCCAATGCCTCGCTGAGACCTGGCACCGCTCATGCCCAACTGCAGGAAAGTTCCTGGGTACATTTCCTGGGCCCCTGGGCTGGTGCTTTCCAGTGCACAGCTAAAGAGAATTGAAGTATTTAGTCTGTGAGCTAGAGAGAAAGTGGTCAGAAGGTCTTTTTGGTATGCACAGACCTTTTAAACCTGCCCCCCAAGCCTGCAGCTATGCAGTTTTCTCCAAGATCTTGCTGCCTGCACAGGCAGTAGCTCGGTTGCAGCCCATTTATTTAACGCCCTCTAGTGAGGTTTTAAAAATTAACATAGATTCCTTTCATGAGGAAAATAAATATTAGATTTTATTGGTTTAAAAAGATTTACATTTTCTGAGAGTCAGCTGCTTCAGGGAGTCCATCTCAAACACGATACCACACTTTGGATGGGTGCACAGCCTAATTTTGGATAAGCATCTCTGACATAATGATAGTGTCTGCCTCCCCTGCAGACTCTGGGTGCTCAGTGAAGATATTTGCATCAACAGCACTGGTCTTAGTTCCTTTTTTTTGACCTGTCTTTAAGTGCTGCTGCACTTTGGGTTTTGGCTGAACCTATGTGTGCATTGCTTGACGTGGCTCTGGTCTAGGCGAGGTTGGCATTCGCAGAAGGGTTCGTTTATGCTTCTTGGTGCTCCACCTTTGTTCATTATAATTTAGTTGGGCTGGCCCCAGACTTGGGAAGTGGCCTTGTCTTTGCAGAGGAGCTAGCTTCAGGGGCTGGAACTCTTTTAGGTTGTAACTAAGGGATGTGACTCAATCATCTGTGTAGTCCGACTGGTTTTTACTTCATAGGTGTGGAGGATGATGAGAAATGTATGGATATGGTTTCTCTTAATTAGCTGGAAGATGTAGTGGATGCTTTTTCTTCATGATCAGCCATGAGGGATCTCAGATCCTCTCCTGCTTGTAATGCATAAGATTCTGATTTGTAGCTCCGATGCAGAGATGCTTCTTGTGGATTCTTTCCCAGTCCCTCGTGGACAACATTACATCAGCACACCATCCTCCATTTTTCTGCCTGCCACAGGTTCACCACTCCTCTGTCACACCAACACCCTCACAAACACCCACAGACTCCTGTATTTGTTTTGTTCACTTTCATCCACATACTGCTCACTCCTTCCACCCTTGCTCGTGACTGTCACAGCAAGGGCTCCCAGCAGATCTGAATACATGCATCCCTGAGAACACCCACAGTAGCACTCGGCCACTTGGGCTGTTGCTCACCTGTGTCCTGCATCACCCATATGTGGTCACACCGATGTCACACTGCATCTGTCTCACACGAACACCCCCAGCAGCCTCCAGAGCACTGGCAGCATGTCACCCATTTGGCAGCACTGCTCAGGGGACAGCCCAGGGGTCTGGCTGGGAGCTGCATGCAGACGTCACCCAGGGCTGGTACTAAAGCATGGTGCACACCTCATCTACGTGGATTTCCTGTCTTTCCTAAGACAGGAAATCTGCCTTGCCAGCTCCCCACCTCTCAGTGTGCTGCTGGTGAGGGACTGAGATCCCTTCAAGGTGTTCTCTCTCTGGTCTGTGGCAGCAATTGCTGACACCTCGTAGATCAAACAGCAAGTCTGCTGAACAGCATCTTTTCCATTTCAGCCAGAGGTTGGAAGTGTGGCAGTTACTGTCGTTTAAAACAAAACTATAAAGCAGTAAAACCCACTTCTCATCTTCCACTTCTCTGCATTTCCTCCTGAGAGATCTTAGAGCTGTGGGAAGAAGGACTGGCACAGGGATGGGTGCTCAGTGCCCATGCACCAGGAATCAGCCTCTCTTTGCTTGTCTGCCCAGTGCTGCCCTCCTCACGTTCCCTCAGAGCAAATGGCAGGACAGATAAGGACATGGAAGTTTCCAAAACCAGGCACTCATACTTAGCCCCTCTGAAAACAGGCAGGGTGGAGTCCAGTTTGTGGACTGTGAGAGAGAAACTGAAGCAAAACAGGATGTTTTTGTGAGTTAAAACTTATTTTTCATCATTCCTATTGACAGGCTTGTTTTGGCTTGGTTAGAAGATGTCTGCCACATTTATTGGGAAATTTATAATCCAAAGACCTTTGTGTATGTATATGTGTGTATGCAGATGTGTGTGTGCACGTGTCCTTGTGTAGGGATTGCACATGAAGAGCTACTATTCAGCCTCAGGAAAATTTTCTACCTGAAAATTAATAAAACTAGTAGGGGCTAACAGCTAAGTAATAGCAGATATAAAATCCATCTACAAAACGCTTCTGTAAATCTTGCAGGACAATTCCCTTCTGCTCTGAACACTTCAAAATTGGAAATATTCTATCAAATTATAAAGTATTTACCAAAGATCCACAAAAATACTCATTACTGCAGTAATTAGTTTATGAATAAATATGTGTTAAGCCCAAGTAATACATAAGGGGCGGACTAGAAAGCCATTTGGGTTGTCTGTACTCCACAGTATGTCCTATATTTGGCCAAGGTTCACCTGATACAGTTTTCACACTAGTTCCTGTAGAGTTAAGGCAAAAAATGAAAAAGAAATACTGGGAGAAATGAAGACAGGGAATAATATATAAATCAGAATAAGTGTCTTTAAATGGAATGTTTCTTGGAATTTTCCATCGCCTACTGCACCAGAAATGGAGGCACAGAGAACGATGTCTCCAAAAAGCCCTATAGCCACTCAACAGATGCTCCTGGGAGTAGGTGAACCTCTGTGTCGCTGTGCTTCCCCCTGTGTCACACAGATCCAATCCCCAGAACCCCAGCCTGTGCCCTTGCATGAGGTATGAGGGGTCACTGCACTGCTTTAGCCTTTGTCCAGTTCCCAGGGGATGACATACCCACTCTCACCACCCCCATCCTTTGCAGACCACTGATATTTTATTGCTGACTTCAGGGGAGCAAGATTTTCTACCTTTGTTGTTTCTTTTCCTTGGCTGTGAGTTTCTGCAGTGGCTTGCAGCAATTGCTTCTGTGGAACAATTATAACAGACTTGTGTAAAACTTTACATGAATAGTTTGATTCCACTGCTGGTCTTTTTCCACCTCTCATGCCACCAAGGAACTGGGACATGTTCTTTAAGGCCGCACAGCTTGACTTGCTTCGGTTCATAGCAAGAGCGTTTTAGTATAAGAATGTGCACATTTCTTTATTAACCTCGCTTGGCAAACTCTCCCCTGGCCTCCAGGTTATTTGATCTCTGAGCTCCTCATCCTCCATAATCAGCTTCTCTCCTTCCTTTTCTCAGCCCACTGACAGCTCTTCAGGCTGTGTTTCCAGACCCCTCCTTTGCACCTCCTGTTTCATATGGGCTCAGTTCACATAATGCTGCTCCCTCCTGCCTTCCCTTTCTTGACCTTTGCTCAGCTGCTGAGTGATGTCTCTCCCTTGGCCTCTGTCACTGCTTAACCCTTAATGTCTTCCTGCAACTCCAAAAATTGGCAAAAAATTGCAATTGTCTAAGCCAAAATCTGCTTTTTTTTGCCCAGCTCATGTAACTTTAGACTTGCAGTTCCTCTGAAATTCATTATGTTTGGATCCTAATTTGAAGCTGGGATATCTGTTTTTCATTTCAATCAACTGCAGAATTCTGTGGAATTAAATCCTGCAATTTAGCACAAACCTATCCTGGGTTTTGAGGAGGAGTTTGATAGTGAATGCTACTATGAGTGTGCCCGTGCTAATGCTGACAGGCAGTTGAGCAGGCAGCAGAAAGAGGAAAATGCCTTTCACGGTGTGTGTGCTAGCAGAGATGCTGTTGACTAACCCATTTTTCAGCCAGCCAGTTCTGAGAGTACCATTTAATGACCCTGAGTCTGTATAATGCTAACAGGATGCTTATAAGGCATAAAAGGATTAATTGTTCAACTGTAATGAAATCCAGATGCACAGAGCTGCCTCTTTTCAAAGTCCGTTCCATGGCCAAGCTGCAAATAAAATTATTTAACTGTTGTAAATAGATGAGAAACACCATGGCTCAACGTGAAGCATTGTTCACTTGGAACTTAAGCTCACAGGCACAGGAGGCTGCTGGCAGTGGCCTAGTGGAGGGGCTGGGAGGCTGCCTGTGACAGCATCAGTCACACTGGGGAACACAGGACCCTCCTTGGGGAGCACAATTCATGCTCGTGTTTGCCTTAGGGCTGGGGGAAGCTGACTTGGAAACAAGCCTCCTTCTGTCCCTGAGTAAAAGCCAAGGCAGGTCTAAAGGGGGTGAGTCTGGTTAGTCTCCCAGGAGTGTTGTGGACCACTGGCACCTTGCCTTGACTATCGAGGAGAGGCAAGGACTCACGCCAGTGTCAAGTGCAGCTGTGCAGTCTGCTCAGAGGACCTGGAGGAGGTACTGAGCAAGTTTACAGATGACACAAAACTCAGAAGAGCTGTTGACTCCCTTGAGGGCAGAGAGACCTGGACAGAGGGCTGGGAATCACCAACCATAGGAAGTTTAACAAGGGCCAGATTCTGCTCCTGGGATGGGGCAACCCTGGATGTACGAACGGAGTGGGAATGAGAGGCTGGAAAGCAGTGCTGGGAAAGGGCCCTGGGGGTCCTGGTCAGTGGCCAGTTGGCCATGAGTCAGCAGTGCCCTGGCAGCCAGAAGGGCCAACCCTGTCTTGGGGGACAACAGGCCCAGCATCGCCGGCTGGGCCAGAGAGGAGATTGTCCCGCTCTGCTCTGCCCTGGGGCAGCCTCAGCTGCACTATTGGGGTAGTTTGGGGGGACACAATGGAAGGAAGAGATTGAGCCATTGGAGAGTGTCCAAGGGAGGGCAGTGAGAATGATGAAGGGCCTTGATTTGAAGCCATGTGAGGCTGAGGCACTTGGTGTGTTCAGCTGGAGGAGACTGAGGGGAGACCTCAGTGCAGTTCTAACTTCCTGGGCAGGGGCAGAGGAGGGGCAGGACTGAGCTCTGCTCTGTGTGACCAGGGACAGGACCCAGGGAATAGCCTGGAGTTGTGTCAGGGCAGAGTCAGGTTGGATCTCAGGAAAAGGCTCTTCCCCCAGAGGGTGGTTGGCACTGAACAGGCTCCCCAGGGCAGTGGGCACAGCACCAAGGCTGCCAGAGCTCAAGAAGCATTTGGATGATACTCTCAGACACACGGTGGGATTGTTGAGGTTTGTTCTGTGCAGGGCTGAGAGTTGGACTCAGTGATCCTTGTAGGTCCCTTCCAACTTGGCCTTTTCTGTGATTCTGTGATTTTTGCCTCATAAACTGTTTGCAGTTTGTACTTTCTCTTCCTTGTGCAGTTTATATTTCCCTGTATCACACACTGAGTATGGATATCCTGCATTTCAGGCACTGGGAGTTAATCTGGGCCCCAGTAGGAGCTGGACCACCCTAGTCATGCTCACAGGCCCCGCATAGAAAGGTTGAAGTAATTCTGCAGCTCTCTATGAGTTTTTAATTTTTAATACGGCAGGAGGAGGGGTTTAGAACCAAGAGTGGGAGGGGAAAGGGGTTATTTTTAAGACACTAAGGAATGTGTTACATTTTTCTGTTCCTCGGGTCTGGCTGCTCTACAGGTTTTTTATTTTGCCAAAGTTCAATTCAGTGAACTCTTTATTTGCATTTTTAAAGAAAGAGCATGGTTCTTAATTTACTTTGGCCTCAGTTGTGAATTTTGATACTGTGAAACCCAGCAAGTTCCCTTCCAATGTTATATATACAACTTCACAACAGAAACTTCTGCCCCAAAGTATCAGCCTAAATTAAATGCTTTAAAGGCGTTATAAAAGTGTGCTCCCACTGATTTCCCATGTGAGTATTATCCGTAATCACCTCATAATCATTGATGCCATGCTTATCACTGGAGCATGCTGCAGCTTGAGGCTAGAGACCATATATGTGTGTAGAGTTGTGTAGAGGTTTTCTTTAAAGGCAAGAATTCCTTGTGAGACATTCCTAGGGTGGCTTTCAGCATTGGTTCAAAGGAAGGAAAGTAATGAGAAAAGAGTCCTGCTGTAAAATTATATCAAAACATGTAGGAAGAATCTGTTGCGGTGGTTTTTCACCATGGGAAGAAGCACTGCAGGAAAATCCCTACAGGTGACAGCTGTTTGGTCTAATCCATTGTTAACAAATATTTCAAATTTACTTGACCTTGGACATCAGAATTGCAGAAACCATCTGGACCTTCAAGAAAAAGTGAAGAAATTTTACAAAACAAGGTTTTACTTTTCCCACTGCTTTTGACCTCCCTTGCCAGTAACTAGAAGGGGCCAAATTCATGAAGAACAGAAGTATATCTGAATGAACACTAATATTTATTGATCACTTCAGTTTCCATCAATTAGTGATTTACTGTGCTGGCGACAGAGAAGAAACTTGCATTTGTGTTGCTCAAAGTTTTTCAAATTGATATTGATGCAAAAAAAACTTTTTCCGAGTGTACCCTTCAGATGTTCAGAGCCTGATTCTGCTGCAGATGATGGCTAAGAATCATCCTCACTAGTAGTAAGCATTTTTCTTGCAGTGCTGCTTTTTTTTTGTCCCAGAATGCGTAAACACCCCCCTCCTGCTGAACATTAAGATTTGCAGAGAAAAGACCACCTGTGGATGTTCTCAGCACCAGCTGCCCATAATTTTGACAGATTTCGTCCACCAACATCATATCAGGGTTGAGGCTTGGACATAGCAGAATTTTTTTTTTATTCTTATATTCACCAGATTTCACCTCTCTGTCCAATTCTGGGGCTGCAGTGAGGGAGCACAGAGCTGCAGGTGAGCACCCAGTTTTTTACAGAATCACAGCTGATGGATGAGAGCTCTGGCCTTGTCTTCCTGCTTAAACCTTTTGGGCCCCTTTTCAGGTGCCTGTCTTTCTCTTTGAGGGACAGTTGAGAGTTTTGCTCTGCTTTGGAACCCCAGGCAGTGCCATGTCATGGGACCAAACCCTCGTGCTGGTCTCCAGGCATGGGCATTGCTGGTGGAGGGCAGGGCAAGGCTGTGTTCAGTAGCCAGAAACATAGTCCAAAGCCCTGACAAGTTCCAAGTGTCCTTATTTGGGTTCCAGCCCAGTGCCATTGAAGAACATCCCCATCACATCAGCTGTCCAGAAAGACCTGCTTCTGTCAGGAGGACTGGTGCTCTGTGTGCTGGCCATCCCCTCCGTGCTTTGCTGGGCATTCTGCCTTGTTGCCAACCACTGTTGGTATTGCTCCAGATTCCATGGAAGGCATAAGTAATCCATGGGAGCAGGGAGAAAAAGTGTTATGGAACAGATTAGTGTGAATCAAGCCAATCCCCAGCCACTTTGCTTTCCACCTCCAAGTGGAAAATGCACATGGCCTTTGGCAGATGAGAATTGTTTCTTCCAGTCCTGCTTATATGGGACACTTTAAAATAAACCAGCAGGGCTCCATTTCTTGGAAGGAAATGTTTTGAAGTGTGTCCTTGCAAACTGATTTACTGCCACCAGGCTCTGTATATTTTAAGAAATGTTTTTTAGTTAGGTTGAAGCTGTGTTTTAGTAGTAAGGGAGAGGGAAGCAGTTAGTGAAGATGAAGCTATGTAACGTGGCTCAGATAAATATTTACACCCAAGTGTCTTAGCTCTAAGTTCACATCAAACCATGGTTCATACAGAGCATATTTTTTGGAGGGCCTTCTCCATGTTGAAGCCTTCTCCCTGTAGGGTCATGCTGGCTTGCCTACCTGGCAGTTATCTGGAAGGAAGCAGGTTAGCAATGCCTAGTCCTGATCACCACTGTGGCAGCATATCTCTGCTGTACAAGAGCATCTTCACAGAAGCACAGAATCACAGAGTGGGTAAGTCAGGAAGGGACCTCAGTGGATCATCTGGTCATCCTCCCTGCTCAAACAGGGTCATCCCAGAACACATTGCAGGATTGTGTCCAGACAGTTCTAGAATATCTCCAGTGAGGAATACTCCACACCCTCTCTGGGCAATCTGTTCCAGCGCACACAGAACAGGCATAGTAAAGTTCTTCATATTCAGATGGACCTTCTTGTGTTCCAGTTTCTGCCCATTGCCTCTTGTCCTATTGCTGGGCACCATGGAGCAAAGCCTGGTCCATCCTGTGACACCTCCCTTCAGATACAGCCAAACAGTGATGAGGTCTCTCGCTTGTTTCCTCTCGAGGCTGAATAGACCCAGCTCCCTCAGCATTTCCTTGTAAATGAGATGATCCAGTTGTCTTCCCCAGGCCGAGAACTGGGCAAAGAGAGAGAAACCAGCACAGGAAACAAATCACAGCCCAGGCTTTTTTCTTGGTCCTAGAACTCCAAACTCTTACCTTTTAGAGGACACTTGGAGGAGAAGTGGAGGGTTTTTTCTCTTATTCTGGGTGGCAAGCTGGGCAGGAAACCGAGGCTGAGAAGAAAACACATCTCTTCCAAGGAGCTGGTCCGTAATGTAGGAAGGAGCATAGCTCTTCAGGCCAGTATCAGCCAAAACCAGGCTGGCAGACTGGCACAGCACCCTGGTGGGATGCAGGACAGGCAGCCACAGGTGATCTCCCTCCCAGTGGGTGCCCTGTGATGGATTCCCACTTTCAGGCAAGGGGGAATGGCTGCAAGACAGAAGCTGCTGGAGCCCCAGCTAAAATTACTCCAGCTTGAGGGGTCACATTCAAACTGTACAGTTTCCTGAAGATGAAGTCCGGCAACAGGGGAGGAGACAGCAGCCATGCAAGGGCACTTTTCACTAAACTCATTTTACATGTACATCCACATAAAATGACAAGCACAGTTTTTTTCAGTTCATGTAACCTAATGCCTGATTCCCTTTTATGCAGTGAACAATTTCCCCTTCTGTTTCTTTCTCTCTCTCCAGTGGGGTTCTCTAACAAGAAATGCAATGGCAGAGTCTGACACGGGCACATTGTAGGAGCATCCAGTGCTCACATGAATAGAGCAGGAGGCAGCAGCAGCTCACATTATCTCATTAAGAAACTGCTGTAGGAATGCCTCTGCTAATGTAAACTCATTATGGGATTGAACTGCAGCAGTTGTTTCACATGGGTGGATCCAAGCTCAAGCAATCATTTAATTGTTTCTGTACTCTTAACTGAGTTCTTAAGTACTTTTTTGAGTCTTGCCTGAGAGCTAAATAACCACGTGCCACATTAATACAGTAACTTTTCCCCTGTTGCAGTAGACCGCTGAAAACTCTGTCCAGCTGATTAATAGCAGTGATCAGCTATCTGCTCTGACATCACACACTGATACCATGATGAGAATATTTGTAGGGAGAGAGTGTTTCACAAGATCTGTCCAAGAACAAGAATAATGTTGATGTTACTGGTTCAGAACAATCTGTGATGCTCCAAATAATCAAAGACATTGTGGCCCATGTTTTACTCTCTCTGACTGAGTCTTTAGCAACATAAGCCTCCCTAATAGATAAGAATGTCAGCATTGAATGGACTCAGAGTCCACCGTTATAAAAATTGGGGTTTTTTTTTAAAGAGTATATGATACCTTTTCACCATCTTTGCAGCCAGAAAGTGGACTGGTTGTCCTACAAGGGAAGAGTGACGCTGACAGCCAAACGTTCCACATAGGAGAGTAAGAGAACCTGGCAGTTAAGAGCACTGGGAGCAGTGAATTTCTCCTGCAAGTGTGAGCTGGGTGCTGCAACCCCATTGTGATATGCTGGGGTTGAAGAAAGCACAGGGTGGTTTTAAAGAAACAGTGTATCAATGTTTCTGAAACAATTTATGTTTTGCAGAAAAATAGCACTATTAACAATTTTGTTTTCATTTCTGAATGGGAAGTAAACCAAACAGCAGCATTCCAGTGCCACAGGCATTGCAAACTTTGACCAGCTATTGGCAGAAGGAAAATCCATCCTGTGGTAAGCAGATGTCATTATTTTTTCAAGTCCATCCCACCTTAACTATCTGTGCAGAGATCAGTGGAGGAAAAAAAACCCCACTGCTGCTGGCCAGCTGAGCCGATAGCATAGACCATAGATGGATTTGGAATGAGGGGCATTAGACTCACAACCTCCCCAGTGCCAAGAAATACACAGCTAAAATTGGCAGCTCAGAGATGAGTAATGCACAAACATGGTCCAGAGTGTTGCAAGTGTTCAAGCACTTCCAGAGTATATTGCGTAAATGAGCATCTGTTTCCATGGCACCAAAACAGCACAGAGATCACGCCATGTCCTTCAGTGGTTCTCTGATTCCATGCCTAGTGAGCGTGAGCTGACCTCCAACAAAAGCACTCCCTGACTCCAGCGCAGAGGAGCACAACGAGGTCCCTCCTTCATCCAGAAGCAATGCTCATGGGCAAGGGCTACCCAATGCTGCTGGCAGCCAGGAGAGCCTGGCTGAGAGTCATCAGCCACCCCCTCAGAGCCCAGGTAGCTCTGCTCGAGCCCAACCCTTGGGCAGGAGGATGAGGGGGCTCCAGCGTCAGACAGAGGCCTTGTGGTGCTTCTTCTGTGTAGTGAGATGGGAGTGGTTTTTTGCAAGAAAACCATAAAACTGTGGAGCTTAGAAACATGCAGGATTCAAAGCCCATTTACGTGGCACTGAAAGAACACTCAAGGTGTTAGAAGACTCTGTCCTTGTCCAGCAGACTCTTAAGGAAATGTCACTTACATGGGCTGTAAAACTCAAATGGTTTAAATGGGGTACACAGCTAGGTTTTCCCAAGCAAGGAGGGAGCACATGAGCAACTGTTTTACTTTGTATGGCTATTGAAACCAAAGGCAGAACAACTTATTATGCCTATGTTAAATATGTGAATTAAATAGGTTAACTGTGAAATTATGCCAGTTAGTTGTGTCCTGTTCCTCCCGTAAGATGATAGAGTGGCCAAAATTATAGCCTTCCCCACAGTAAGGGTATTCCACCATCTCAGTGATATCCTGCTGAAGGAATGTGACAGGCTAGGGTCAAAGAGACTTTGGCTGAGGGCTTGGAATGTCATTTTTTGGTTTTCCTAGAGTCTGTTTGTGGTCAGGCAGCTGGACCTCTGGACAACTAATGATCTCAGCACTTTATTTGGAGAGAGAAAGTAGGGGGAGTACCTTTTGTCCTGTAGTCACGGCATTTCATTGGAAACCCCTAATTCTGTCTTAGTGAGATTTCCAGGGATAGCCAAGTGCCTGCTGGAAGTGGTGCTGGGGAACACATCCTCAGACCCCTCAGGAGAGGTGCAGTGCATGGGCAAAGATAAGGCCTGGAAGGCATTACTGCCACCATTCAGATGCAGTTTGAAACCTTTCTCAGTGGTCAGGAGAAGAAATCCACCAGTATCAACTCCCTGAAATTTATTCTGGGTAAAATTTCTTCTTACACTATATTTCCATCATGTATGTCATTGGTACCACTTTGTGCCACAAAAGAGAGTAGTTTTGGGGTGGCCAAAATGATTGCCTTACCTACAGTAAGATATTATGTGCCACGGGACTCTTTGGCCAAGAAGATGCTATCACGAGCAAGAGTTTATTACAATGCCATTCAAGCAGTTGCTGCAATGCACCTGACATGGAGGTGCATTGCCTGCTCTCTTCATCAGTGCTCTCTGCAGCTGGCAGCAGCTACTGGTGTCCACTCCCAGGCAACCACACCCACCCTCGCTTCCCACCCTAAGATCGCACATGACTGGTGCTTTGTTGCATGTTGTTTGTAGGAACATTTTATTCTATTAGGGCACCTCTGGAAGCCAGATGTTCTGTTTTAATGGGGACTCTTGTTTTAAAACAAGCATTTTTGTGCTGATGTTATTTTTATTCAGTTCTCCCTGTGGAACTTCTGAAGACAGATTTTTGCTTGGCAATGTCATATCAGGGTATGAGGGACAGATCACCATCTGTCTCTGTCTAAGTCCGTACATGTATCCAGGGAACCTACTCAGGGAGCACTACTGATGTTGCAAAGCTGAATACTGGTGCGTTAGAAAATTGCTTTATTAAATGACACTTGCAGGGCCACTCCAACTTTAAGTTATGTAATCATAGACTCTTTTTCACAAGATCATCTGTGCTTTGGAGGGCTCTGTTGGATCTGATCAGGCATGGAATCAGGAGTCTGTGTTGTAGAAAGCTCTTGCCGATAGGATTGCCAGGTCTTTTGTTGCAGAAGTCAAAGGTGTCTTGTAAACTAAGTGGAAGATGAGGAAGGTGACCCTTTCCTGACAGCTGGACTCCATGCCTGCCTCTGCCATGGATTTCCTTTCTGAACTGTGTTAAATCACTTCCACCAACTTTTAAGTGGTCAGTAATGCCCACTTCGTAACTTCTGGGCTTTATCACACAACTCCCTGGAGACAGACTTGTAGCATGCTGAGCCTCTGTAGCTCCAAGGAGGGTGAGCAGGAGCACATGCTTCAAACCAGCCCCAGCCAACATTCCAGGCTGCTCTGAAAATCCGGTACAATGTGGTGAACAGGATACCTTCCTCTGACATCATAAGAATGTTAATGTGGTCATAGGATGCTGAGCTGTAATAGCATCGTGTCCTCAGAGATGGGACCAGTGAGCTCGCAACAGAGTATTTCTGTGTTCAGCACAGACCTTGAAAAGTAACAGAAAATAACAGTTAACAAAAGGAACACTCTTTCTACATAGAACCTCTCCCTCCTCAAGCAGAAATTCTGGTTTCTTTTATTTTTAGGATTTTCCTTATTTTGATACATTCAGAAATCAGAAGATTGGTAATTCTCAGCATGCTTTAAACTCCCTGGCACTTAAAGCTCTAACACAGACAAATGCTGAAATTAGAAATGAGCCATGGGACAGATTTTCCCATGCTTACTAATCAAGAACCACTGATGTTAGGACTTTTCTCCAAGGCTAAAATCTCTTGTCTTTCTCCAGACAAAATTAATTTTACAAATAAAAGGAGACCTGTGACCTCTGTATATGTTGACTTGGATGGTTATCATGTCTAAATCTCAGGTCTCACTGTTGCAGTCACCCCATTTCTGTGTTGTACAAGACTTGGTGGCTGTGGCTGTTGAAAAAAACACAAGTGTCTTGAGGTTAAGCTGCCTGGAGAGGGACCTAGTAACAGCCTGTTTGCTGAATCTGTAAGTCATGAAAAATGAAGGTAGAGAAAAATCTACTATTCCTCCAGCCGACTCCTTACAGTATTATATGCTGTTCATAACTTTGTCTGGTCCAGTTTTAAATTGAGTTTCTATACCTTCTCTTAAACTATTCCATGGCATGACTGCTTGGAAGTTTTTCCTGACCTTCATACTTCGGGGTTTTTATCTGCTTATTCTTGTCATTACTTTGAGATTTGGCTGTGAAAATGTAAATGTGGGAGTTGACAAGTGTTTTTATAATCAGGAAAGAGAGGGAGGTGTCCAGCAACACAGATCATGGCTTTCAGTGATGAGGTTTCATGGGTATTAGCTAGATGAAAACAGAACTTGTAGAGTTCAATGAGCAGGTCTGCTTCCAAGGTAGCCAGGCTGACTGGAATGTCTTTTTGTCTTGCAGAAGATGAAGCCCATAGTCCAAAGAAGACGATCTACTCCATCTGCCATTTCTAAAGCTCTTGGCAAGTCAAAGTCCCATTCCAGGTTGAGTAAATACCTTTCTGACTCCTGTTTCCATCTTTCTGTCTACATGAACTGAAATCAAATTCGCATGAATTCAAATTCATTTAACAATGTTGAGGGCGATTTGGTCCTGCAGCAGGGGCAGGCAGGGGCAAGTGGAGAGGGACGAAGCATTAGACAGACACAGTGGCACACAGGACATGGGCTGGGGCAGCATTTGCCACCTCATGTACCAGGACTGCAGTGGCATTGTCCCTGAGAATCATCCTAGCGTTCCTCCCCACCATTTCCCTGACGGGCCACCACCAGGTTACTCACTGCCAAAGCCCTCTGCAGCCCCTGCTACCTCTGCTGGACCGCCAGTGGAAGGGCTGGCCCTGAAATTTGGCCCTGGCTCAGATACAGGTACATCTGGGCAGATGAGGGGGCTGGAGATGGAGGGAGGGCTGGGAGGCCTGCCCAGGCCCTGCCAGTCCTGTGTAGGACGGCATCAGCTTGGGAGGTTTGCTGGGAGAGCCATGGGATTCAGCCATTCTCCAGGACAGCCATGTCACTGTCAGAATACAGCAGCTTTCCCTTACTACCAGCTCAGGTTGTGCAGAGCTCCCTCCCTCCCTTGTCTGCAGCTCTATCAAGTCTCTGCCAACACTTTGCTCCTGCAGGTGTTAAGCACCAAGAGTGTCAGCGGACAGGGACCCATATGCCAGACATGCACATCTTCGGAAACACTAAGTGCTAGCCCTGACATGAGCACTTCAGTCCAACAGTGGGACTGAGTCCTCCTTGACATCATCCCTCCTCCTGTAGCACCATGACAGATAAGGGGTTACCACAGTCCTTTCTGCCTTGCTCTGATAGGAATCATAAATAACATTTCCTGAAGGATTTGGTTAGTTTGATTTTTTTCTTTCCTTGTAAGAAAGAGATAATAAACCTGAACTGATTGACATTTTGATCAGAACCAGCCCTCCCAAAGAATATCCCTTCTGTATCACACCATCAGTGACTGATGCACAGTACACACTGCTTCTGTGGGGTCAGTTTTGTAGGACCATTTATATAAAGGGCAAGACTGATTTTCTTTTGGTTGTTTTTTGACTAAGTTATGTGGCTTCTTTGTCATTCCCCTTCCTCATCTAAATTGCACTAGGAAAAAAAGTAAAGAGAAACAAATTCTTGACTTTATTTGGCTGGAGAATATCCTTGTGAGGGAAACTTTAAATGTTTCTCATGATGAATTGCTGTGGAGGGAGTTGGTCCAATGCCATCTTTGCTTAGGCCACCAGAGGATCAGTGAGACTTTTTTTTTGCTATCTTGTTGTGTTTACAAAGCTGTATAACTCCTCCAAGATTTAGGAAATCCACTGCTGGGATTGTGAGGTGCTGTGACTCCCACTGCTCAGCTGATGGACATGGAGAGCTTTTAATATCATATTTAAAGGTGATTTAGCTTCTCAGTTGTAGCTCCACAGATGCATAGACCAAGGATTCGCTTGTTGGTGGCTGTGGAGTGGTGAGGAGAGAAGAGAGAACTTCAGTTTGCCAGAGTGCAGGTGCTCCTGTGACTGGGGGATGAGTTTAGAAAAGCAGCTACTGGCTCACTTTAACCTCACTCCTGTGAAATCAAATAAGCTCAATTATGAGGCCAGTGGAAACTGAGTTAAGACCAGCAATGTCAAAAATACTACCCTTAAAGCTCATATGTTTTTTCATTTGTTTGTATAGAGACTGCCCTTAGACTAGAGCAGCATTGCTAAGGGGTGGAGGGAAGACAAGTATCTCTTTCACATCATCCATTTTCAGGCAAGATACACATTTTTGTCTAAATGTAGAGACAGGAGGATTTGTGGGTTTTTTTCTCTCTACATAAATCTAAGGCTGTGTCTCAGAGGTTCACTAATTAAGTCAGGGTCAGGCACATGAACACACTGTCTGAGCAAGAATCAGCAAAGAACTATTCCTTGTTCCTGCAGCACATCCCACCTGCTGAGACCCAGAAATGGTTGTGGGAGCTGTTGTGCTGCCAGCACCACTGACTTGAGCCCAGAACAGTGCTGAGGAGGTGCTCTGTGGGGGTGCTGAGGTGCAAGATCACACTTGGCAGAGCTCTTGACCGGGAAGAGCACAAGGAGAGGGTCTGGTTTAATTCCCATGATGGCTTGTTGACTGAAGTCAACATGCAAAAACCCTCAAGCTTTTTGGAAATGGTCAGCACTTATGTGAACCTCAGTGATGATGGATGGCAGCCAGGCAAGCCAGAAACAGATGTCTGGAATTAGATGAGTACCTTGTCTTTGTGCTGCAGTCCTTGCACTGACAAACAGTTCAGTCTGGATGGAAAATGTGCAAAAAGGACAGTTTCCCCCATGCCTGTCTGAGCTGTGCCACAAGCCATGGGCTTTGGGTTTTCAAATCATAGCTCACACGTGTGCAGGAAATAAGTCTTTTACCTGAGTGTGAAATTACTCAAAAATTACTATTTCAGCAGCTTAACCTCACTAGATGTGGTGTGGGCATTTAGGCAGTTTTCCATCTCTCTGAGGCTGGTAAATTAATTGGGCAGGGGCATCAATACTGATCAAGAGATCAGTAGGGACAGTGCTGGGAGAGGCATGGGGCTGATGGGCTTCTCCAAAACAGACACCTGTCGAATCACGAACCCTTCCGAGAAAAGCTTCTGACAAAGTCTTGTGATTTTTCTTACTCCTCTAGGGAAACTACCCTTTCCTCTTCCCATTCAGACAATGGACTGGCAAGCGGAGTGTTCAGCAGCCCAGGCTCCACCTTCATCCTGGATGAGCGAGTACAGCTAACTGTGGGCTTGCAGACCCAGGAAAGACACCTGATCTTGTTCAGCGATGTGGTGGTCATTGCCAAGTCCAAGTAAGAAGAATTCACACTCCTTCTCCCCAGTATGTGTTGTTGAAACTAGGCTCAGGTCCCATCACATGGTGGGATTCTTGGAGCTGTCCAGTGCAGGTCCAGGAGTTGGACTCAGTGATCCTTGTCGGTCACATTCAACTCAGGAGATTCTATGATTCTATGAGGTTCTGATCTACTTGTGGAGCAACCAGCAGTCTTCAAAACAATGCTTCTTTACAAATGTGGATCTAAAATGTGGCATCTCTCCCACCTTCAAAAATTGTTCTTGGTATTAATGTTTCACTCCATTTTCCTGAAGGAAAAGGTTTTCTAATAAGTTTTGGCCTTTCCCTTATGAGGTTGCTTGAAGATATAGCATGAGGGCAAGAGGCAGAAGGACAAAATGGACTCCGAGTCTGAGTCCTTCTGCCATATTTAAATTAGGATCTGTCACTGCATCTATGTGACTGGAAGGGATATGACCAGACTCTGGAGGTCTTAGGTGTTAGGATCTGGCCTAAGGAATTCCTAATTTCCATTGCAGATCCTCCTCCAGCCTGAAGCTGAAAAAGCAAGTGCATCTGAGTGAAGTGTGGACCGGCACCTGTATCAGCGAAGTGACAGAGAAAAAGATGAGTCCTGAGTATTCATTTGTCATTGGCTGGCCTACCACCAACTATGTTGTCACCTTCAGGTATCTTATCAGACAACAGACCTCCCTCTGCATCCCAGTAGCTGCCCAGGTCTCCCATGTGTCAAGTGAAACAATGACTGAGGCTATAGGGCCCTGAACTCTACCCCTTCACTTTTCACCATTGAATAAAGGACTTCCACTCACATTAGGCAGTGTGGTAAAAATTTAGATGTTCAGAGACAGTCATCCTAGAAGAATATCTGCAGGTTCATCCTTGAGAGCCTTTTAGAGGACCAGTTCTTGCAAGTGTTGATATAGGAAGGGCTAACCCAGCTGCACAGCATCCTGTAACATCACAACCAAATCTGCTCTTAGCAAAACAGACAGATAACTTACAAGCATGTTGTTTGAGCAACTGCCATCCACCATCTCTGTAGGAGATAAGTCCTAGCTTGAGAATTTTTCATTATGAAGGATAGGTTAGTTATGTCAGTGAAAAATGCCAGGTGACCTTGTGCCAGGATTGAATCCTTTACCCATCCCTAGTGTGGCACAGGCAGGTCCTGGGCAAACCTTTCTCCTGCAGTCTTTTGCCAGGATGTCCCAAGGTCACCATATCGGACTATAAAATGGAAAGGTTCCTCAAGATGGGTCTGCACAAGCAGCACCATTCAGAGCTTGCCCAGCCCTTGCTAACCTCAAAAATAGAAATGCAGGGGATCATGGAGCAGTCTAGAAAGTAGCCTATTCGTATTCAAATGCCATCTCAAAGATAGTCCCAATGTTAAGCCTGAGCTAATAAGGCTCACCAAAAAGCAGGTGACCATTTTATTACCTTGAGCACAGTCCAGTCTGGCTAAACGGAATCTAGATCTGGTGTATCAACGGGAACTCAGGTCACTGCTGGCTAAGGGATTTCTTCATCCTTCCTTTTGCAGAGCAGAGAGGTCAGCAATCTCCAAGGGTCACTCTGTCCTCAGACGTTCTGTGGGCACAGCTGGGAAATGCTGATCTGGCCTGATGTTTTTCCATCTGTGGGGCAGCTGCCTTGGTGGAAGAAGAAATGGGAAACATGTCATGGTTTTCATACCTGCTGTCTCATCATTTTGAAGGGTTGGGATGTTGGTCTTGCTCACGTGATGCGTTCCGGATGAGGGTTCATGCTCTGACATGCAAGCTGCTGTTTGTGTCTTAGCCCAAACACAACAGCAGTTCCATTTCCTTCCCTCTGAGGCATGGCTAACCTGTGCTGGCAGCTAAAGCTTCTAGGAACAGCAGACATTGGGAAGGAAATATTAGCAGAAAGAAAATAGCAATTAAAGGTCACTGCAAAAATAACAAGGGCCCACAGCATGAGTTAACTCCAGCTTGACAGAAAGATATTTGTCCCTTATCTGAACACTCACCAGGAATTTGAACACACTGACAGGAACTGTGGTCCAGTTTGTTGCTGGGATTTGTTGTTGTTATTATTATTGTTATTTGTTAAAATAGAACAGAAGAAGGAAAGGACTGTACTTTTGTTCCAGGGCTTTGCAGGAAGGAACTTTGACTTACAGCTATATATAAATGAAATTGGGTAGAGTTTCCAAAGGCTGTTACCTGCTCAGCACTTGTTTGATGATCTGCCTCCCTTTTTGTCTTCAGCTCAGCTGATGTGAAGGAACGATGGCTGTCAGCATTGCTGTGGTAAGTGACCCTCCTTTCATTCTCCTCCTGGGTGATTCCTCTATGGCCACTCTGATTTTCAGCACATTAACTGTAACTACTCTTTGAAAAATACACCTTTGAAATCTGAATATAGAAGCCCCTGGATGAATGCAAAATTGGTGTTAACATTTGGGAGAAAATGGGATCCATCAGAAGGTGATGTTGTTGGAGCATCCTTTTTCCTTTGGAGCTGGAGATTGACTTTCCTAATCGCTGTGGAAATGTCATGTGTTAGTGATGCTTCAGATGTTTTTTGATTTGAACTAAAGTCTGTATTTTGTGGCATCTAGAGACTACAGCATTTTGTTTGTCCTGTTTTGTTTTACATGTTGTTTCCACTAACATGCAGACAAAAGTGTTTTTATAGGTACAGAGAGGGGAAGAAATCTTCTGATTTGTGCAGAACAGTAGTGATCCTGAGGGAACACTGGAGGGTGTTGTGCAGGACATGTCTATTTGCATTGAAGTACTGCATGTGGGAAGGTTTCTAGTCTTTGAGCTCCAGGTGGATAGAGAAACCAGGAGCATGTGACCCCACTATGAACATTACATTCATATATGTCATAATTAATCTGTATTTATTACAGTATCAAGGAGGATATCCCATCCAAATTTTAGGGTCCTTCTCCAGTGTGGTTGGGAAATTATAGTCCTTCCCCTTTTCTTTGGCTTTCAGGCATATCAGTGAGGTAAAACGGAATGAATACCTGAAGAATCTGACCCTTCAGATCTTTGTGCTGGATGATGACAACTGTTCTTCTGTAAGTAAAGATGAGAACCTGCTCATCAGATCAAGACTACACAGGGGTCTGTGGGGTAGGGGCAGGAAGGCAGGGCTGTGCTGCTATTCCTGTTTCAAATTCAAGTCCCAGACAAAAAGGTTTAGAGGGTGTGCTTCTGGGTATCTGCATCCTTCCCACTGGAAGCCCACTGGAAGAGTTTTGGTTTGAGAAATCAGGAGGTAGCCAGACCATCACCAAAGAGCACTTAATTCTTAAAGTTATTCTTGGCCTCTGGTTTCTCTTCTCTTTTCCTTCTGCTGCACTTCAAAATCTTTGATGGTTTGTGGCTGAGTGCCCAATTCCTATTTGCAGTGCTAAAAGTTGAGGATATTGCACAAAGTCACTGGTATGTTCTCCTGAGCTCATTTACTGGAATGTGTCCCAGTCTAGCATACATTTCTTGATTTCATGCCAAGTGTGGTGGGTCACATTTGCCTCCTGGGTACTCTTCTCTCAAAGAGCGATGCTAGACACTCATGGTTCATCAGCATTGTGCCATGTTTACCCTTCTGAGTGACAGTGGCACTATGATCAATTAAACACTGATGTGATCAAACACAGCATCTGAGTGCCACCCACTTCCTGTGACTTCTGCTGGATGAAATCTTTGGATGGTGTAATAAACTCGTGATAGAAGAAGTAGTGGAGAACAGCTTTCACACTGTATAGCCATCATCCTTTCTGGTGTAGTTCAAATTAGTACAGCTCTTCCATCCATGAACATTCAGTAAAGACATTCATTAGACAGAGGAGTGACATTTTCCCCAGATTTTCAAGCTACAGGAAACAGCAACCAAACTTCATACCTTTTTTATTGGCCTCCTGTATTTTCTCTGTTTGCCTTTCCAGACTACTGCAGTCAATGTGTCCAATGTGGAAACTGCAGAGAGTGTGATGAAGAAGACCCTTCTACAGCTTGGGCTCCCTGTAAGTGGCAGTTGCCAGATCTTAGCTAAGGAAGCTGTCAACATCTGTTTTACAGAACAGTGTGGATGTCAAAAAGTTTAGATTTGCTGTATGTTGCTTTCTGAGTGGAGGGCAACCTCATGGACCTTCACCCTGCCTCTTTCAACTAACATTTTTCTCTTCTCTGTTCCTTACCCACCAGGACAGGACCAGTGAACACCATCTCTGGGTGGTCTCAGGAAAAGATGAGCCTGCTTACCCTCTCATTGGTAAGACCTCTCCTACCTTTCCTCAATTCTAGCACCAAAGGACCAAGTGATAAATGATACTAAGATATGTGCCAGAGAAACATTGCCCACACAAACATTGCCCTCTTCACTTAAAGAAGCAATGGTAGGGACACTGTTGCTGATGTAAGATGTGACATCAAACTGCTGTGAGATGTCACTTGGCTTTTATGGTCTCAGCATCTCCACTGAATCAAAGCATGGTAACATCTTTGAAGATCTTCACACCTACCTTTTCCTTCTTTCCTTCTACCTCCCTTTTCCAAGCAAATCTGTGCATTTCTGGATGGGAGCCTGTGACACTTCTCAGCAGATGCTTCAAATAAATGGGAGATCTTTAGGCCGGTCTAAGAAATTCCTTTTATGCAGCGGATGTGATGCAGGGGTAGGGCATGCCTCAAAGCCCAATCCAATGCCCATGGCTGCTGGTATGAGCTTGAAGGGCTACAGTTTTAGAGGCTGGGCATATTCTCCAGGCTTCTCCTCATGGGCAGAGCACGAGGTCAGGGGCAGCCTCAGCCCACTTGCACTGCCTGCTATAGAGATGTCCACTCTTGTCCTTCAGACAGAGCATCTCCTGACACCTTCCAGACCATTTGCCTTTGGGCTCTGTCAGAAGCCAAACAAATTGCTGCAGTCAGGTGGTCACTCAGCAAGAGTGTGGTAGGTCCAGAGGAAAGCACTTTGGCAACTGAAGGAAGCAAAATTTTTAGTTGGTCCATGGGTGACTTGTAAGCCTCTAGTTAGGAAGCTAACATGTTTATCCTACTGTTTGGGTAGTTATTTAGTTGTCATTGCATTTCACTTTGCAATAGTGCTTTGCTGCAGAATGTTCTGGAGAGCTGCTAATGCGGATTGACTGGCCAGGTTTAACTGGATAAACTTATTTGTAAAGCAATGATCATATGCATGTGCGGATGTGCTTGGGCCTCTTCAGTCATTCAAGTAATATTGTTTAGAGACCCAGGTGCAGTGGGAGCCATTGAATGTGGCTGCTTCCTCCTGCCCAGATTTGGTTTTCACATAGCTCTGTATCTTTGCTTGCTCTTTGCTTAACTCTGCTCAACAGGGCACGAACATCCCTTCAGTATCGCAATGAGTTGTCTCCGGGACTCTGCGGATCAGCAACAAAGAACCAACAATAACACTCTTCTGGCTGATGGGACAGAGGCTTCCTTCCTTGCTCAGCTCCCAAAGGAAAAGCAGTGTCAGTTTGTCCTGAAACGCAGACTCCAAGCTCCAATGCAGCTGAGGAGAGGTAGGGGCTGCAAGAGCGCATTATAGGCAGGCAGAGATTTTGCTGTTTTCTATAGCAGTGTCAAACTCTTCCTGGCATCATATACATATCCTAGAGTTGCTCTCATACCTGACAGAGAGGTGAAATTTGTCTTTGCAAATGTTCAGAATTAGCTTTCAGTCCTTGATTAGCTTTCAATGGTGAGTCATTATCATAGAGTCACAGAATATGCTGAGTTAGAAGGGCCCCATCAGGATCATCGAGTACAACTCCTGGCCCTGCACAGGGCACCCTAGCAATCCCATCATGTGCCTGAGAGCATTGTCCAAATGCTCCTTGAGCTCTGTCAGGCTTGGTGCTGTGACCACTTCCATGGGGAGCCTGTTCAGTGCCCAACCACCCTCTGGGAGAAGAACCTTTTCTTCAGATCCAACCTAAACCTCCCTCAACCCAGCTTCATGCTGTTTCCTCAAGTCCTGTCACTGGTCATGAGAGTGAAGAGATTCTCACACTGCACAGACAGGAAGGTTCCCTGAAGAATGGTGATTGATCGAGAGTTTTACTGATGGTTGAGAGACAAACAAGTGGTTTCACTGCTGTGTACTGTGTGACTATCCCCACTGAGAGTGCAGTTAATAAACAGGGGAGAGTAGGAAGTCCTTGTTTTTCTGTGAACTCTGCCTCCATTATTGATCACTCACTGGCCAGCAGGAAGGACAGAAAGGTGTGTAACAGAGTTCTGTATTTTCCTTCAGAGTCACTGCAGAAACACACCAAGAGGAAGAAGTCCTTGATTGACTGGGCCCTGCGCCGCAGCACCAGTACTCCCACAGGCAGCCCTCCTTCGCAGTCACCTACCACCCCACGGAAGCTCTTCGGCCTGTCTCTGACCTCTGTCTGTCCTGATGGGATCCTTCCCAAGCCAATCATGGTAAGAAACAGTCTGGGCTGTTCGTCCTGACACAAACTTGACATGTTTAGCGCAGAATTTAAAGCCACTTGCAGTATTTATGAGAACTGAATGGGGAAGAGGACCATCATTTGCTTGTGTTTCAAATTCAGCTCAGTAACATCCTTCTCCCGGGTAATCCATATTACTTCATTCACAGATGTCTGTGCTGTTTCAATGGGTGTCTCCAACCAGGTCATCACCAGCTGACAAGGGGCAATGTCAATGGATCCTGCCATGCTACATAGCCTAGGCCTCACTCACTACAAGAGTCCCCTGGTCTCACACTTGTCACAGGATAAGCGTGCCCACAGGAACTGTACCTGCAACTTGGCTGTCAGGTTCTTGTCCCTGGTTAAATCAGGATAAATCTCTTGTATTTTTCCCATTATTGATTAGGTCTTACATTAATTATGTTACCGCACATGAAGTGTAATATACACAAACAAGGGTAAAGAGGTAGGCTTTTAAGTACAACTGGGCTTTCTCTTAGGATATGCTGCTCCTGTTGTACCATGAAGGTCCCTCTACTAGGGGCATTTTCAGACGGTCTGCCAATGCCAAGACTTGCAAGGAGTTGAAAGAGAAGCTGAACTCTGGAGGTGATGTTCAGGTGGATGGAGAGTCAGTCTTTGTGGCTGCAGCAGTCATCACGGTATGTTTGGCCAAGTAACTCAGCTGTCTGGGGTAATGGTACCTTCCTTCTTTAAGGAAGCAACATGAGTCTTCATGGGTAGGCAAGATTTCAAGGAACAGAAAGTATTTTCCAGCAGGGTACATTCTCAGCTGATGGCTTGGTCCTTCTGTGTGCACAGAGGTATCTGCCTGACACAGTGACACTTGTTTTCACATGCAGACACGTGCAGTGGCCCTCAGGACAGGGCTTCCTTTTGTATCTCCCTGCACCCAAGTACCTCCAGCAGGAAATACAATGATGTCCACCTGCAAGACAGCCACGGTGTCTGTACAGTGCCAAAGAACATTCCAGAGCCCACATTCAGCAGTTCAGATGCTGCCCTGACATGTGCATGAAGCCCTTTGGTGGCAGCAGCACAGATGCTCTTTGTTGTTTCTGCATGCACAGAAGAGGCTGCAGAAGGTTTGGGAGGACTTGTACCATTGGAGGGCAACTGCTCTGCAACCTCCCAGACAGCTCAAAGGAGCTGGCCTGTGCCCTCTGAACCCCAAGCCTTCACCCTCTGATCAGCCAGCAAGCAAGAGGAAAAGCAGGTGCTAAACCCAAGCAGAGGGGTTGTGGTGGCTGGGGGATGAAGCTTGTGATAAGACTCATCTTTTAGTAAGAAAAAGCCTATATTTTGCACTGGCAATTAAATGGGTCAGAATAATTCAGGCATCAACTGTATCAAAAACCATCCCTGTCTCATGTTTTTGTTGGCCTGATATAAAAAGCTGTTGACTGGGAGAATATTCAGGCACTTTCCAATGCAAGACATACATTGAGTTTTTAAATAGTCCCCTGCAAAAAACCAGCAGTCCTCCTAGGTGAGGAATGTTTCAGAGAGATCTGTGCACAGCCTCAGTGCTGCAATGGAGATCAGTCCTGATCTGAAGAAGGGGCAAAACAGGAGGGCTGCCTGTTTATTCTTCAGTGCTGCCATGGGAGAACTTGAGGAGAACAAGTTGATGGGTGTGGGAGGGGAGGATAAACATGTTTGTGTCATGTCTTCTTTTATCTTGTGCTTAAAATGAATAAACAATGACTATATGCACTGTGAAACGAAACCAGGAATTCAAAACTGACCAGACTGCTCTGCATATATATATTTAATTCAGGATTTTCTCCGAAATATACCTGACAGTGTTCTATCCTCAGACTTGCATGGACTGTGGATGGAAGCTGTGGACACTGAAAATCGGGCACATAAGATTGAAGCTATCAAAGGGTTCGTAAAAGCCTTTGTCAAAGCTTCTTTTGGTGGGAAAAGGGGGAGCATATGGCCCTAAGAATAGCCTTTACCTTCTAGGAGATTCCTGGCAATGATCCAGGCCACAGTGGAGCTATTGCTGATGGCCAGTGTCACTGATCAGAACATTTTCCTTTCAGTGGTCTTTTATAAACATCATTAACATTTCTTAGCCCAAAGAAGTGATTATAAAATTGTTTTCTGATGACCAATTCAAATTACCAGAACCAGTAAACTGAAAAAGCACAATAATTCAGCTACCAGGAGTACATCAAAGCTAGCAGAATTATATCCTTAATGACAGTAACTTTTTTCTTATGTGAACAAAATGGCACTGATCATCATACTGGCAGTTAGAAGAAACAGCCCTGTCAAGGTGGTCACTGGGACCTTGAAACGGCTGCCCTGAGCAAGAGCAGCTTATCAGCCTCCTGTGGGATATCCAGTATATTCAACCATGGCTCAACTCAGTTTTTGAACTGTACCATTTGGCCTGGGCCTCTTTCCTCCGCAGTGTCCATAGCATGGGACACAGCAGTGCTTCTGGCCTGGAGCTGTGTGCGCCTCCTCCAGGCGGGCCCAGTCTTGTCAAGGCATTGTGGGGTCCTTCCCACATGCTGTAGACCCAAGTTCCTTGTCCCTCCAGCCAGAATTGTGGCTCTCACATGAGTTGGTGGAGAGTAGGGACACAATCTCACTTTATTATCAAATCTGAATGTCTCAGACTGGGTGCAAAGGGGCAGAATGGGGCAAAAATTCTTGAGAAGCAGCCTCTGGTATTTGAAGAGCAGATGTTTATGAACAACACTGTTTTCTTTTTTCCCACCCCCTGAATAGTCTTGTCAACCAGCTTCCAGAGGCTAACCTCATCTTACTCAGACACCTCTTTGGAGTCCTCCATCATATTGAGCAGAATTCCGGTGTGAATCAGATGAATGCCTTTAACCTGGCTCTTTGCATAGCACCCAATATGCTGTGGCTACCAAGTCCCACTGGGCCTGAAGAGGAGAGCCAGTCTACAAAGAAGGTAATCTTCCAGAGGCTTGGGCTCATGTGTGTCTCCCCCTTTCACTGTATTTTGTAGGCTAAAGGAAAGCATAACGTCAGTGACAGTGATGGCCGCATGGCGTCCAGGCCTCGTCCTTTTCCCTGTGCAGCTGTGCCCACACTGGGAGGGGGGTTTAGCCACTCAGACTATCCAGGGTGGAAAGGGAAGCAGTAGTTGTTTTCACCAGATGGACTTCCTATATTGTCAAGCAAGCACAAAAAAACTGAAGCAGCTGAAGTTGGATATTGCCACTTCAGCTGGGACAAAGTAAGCAGTGAACATGACAGTGCACCAGAGGGGAGGATGCTTGCTTGTAGCTTATGAGATGTTAGCAGGAGTAAGGAAAATTGTAGAACATTCTGTATCTGGCTCACAGTACCAGTTCATGTAGCTCATAGTCTTGCCTCAGATATATTCATACACACACATTGCCACATTATTAACAGCTTCTTGAGGAAATTATATCTTTGTCAAAAGAAAAGGAACAATCTGGGAATGATTTTACTTGCTGTAAATTACTAGCTCCAATTTCATGAAACTAAACCTGTGAATTCCTGTTTTGCCAGGTGGCCTTGTTAGTGCAGTTCCTGATTGAAAACTCAGGAGAAATTTTTGGGGGTGATATTGCTTCCTTGTTTCAAAAACCTGACAAAAAGAAATCCAAAAACTCAGCAGAATCTCTGGGTAAGTTGATGGGTCTATATCTTCCAGAAACATTTAAAATCTTTTAATATGTAAAGTCCTCATGGAAAAGAGTTTGCTTTACCTTCTTGTCTCGTCTAAGGAAATGCATTGAAAACCAGTTGAGTTTGGTTTTCCCTTTGCCTGTCAAACATAGGCAGAAAGAGATGGCAAAGCAGAGGGACGAGGAGCAGAACCTCAAATGTGTCCCTGGGGATGGCTGCCTCTCGCTGGGGCTGCTGTTCAACCTACTCCAGCCATTGCAAGAATTTAAAGTAGCCTTAGCACTGTCATGTCCCAGCAGTCTCTTTTTTCTTTTCCAGGTTAGGTTTGTAAAGTTAAACCACATGGTTGAATGGAAAGCGATGGAGTTGTCTCTGTTAACTAACCTATGAATACAGGTCCATGTTCAAAGTTTAGGTCATCAAGACAGACTTTTTTTATTATTCCCTGTGAAAATAACAGATCATCTTTGTTTTTCAATGGGCTTAATATAATTTGCCTACCTTGGTTGTAGGGTACTATATACATGGCAACAAATTAATTTGTGTCCTTTGCCCCAGGCATAGGCTTGGCTCAGCATGATGATTCCTCTGATGAGTTGGAGTTTTCCGCTCATGACCCAGAGGGGCCAAAGCACCACCTGGAACCTGAAACAGATGCCATTTTTGAACCACCCAGCAGCCTGTTACTGAATGAGGATCAGGAAGACTGGGACTTGTTCAGTGAGATCACAGCCTGTTACCAAAGCAAAGCCCGAATGAATGCCAGTACAGACAGCTGTGACCTCCTGGAAGAGGATAGTTCTTTCTGCTCCATCGGCTCCATACACTTGCTCAGCCTGGCCCGGGACCGGTGCTCATCAGAACCCAGCGTCTGCCTCAGCTCCCAGCTTCCTGCCCAGGGACATGAGCCAGTGGCCCGCCAGTCCAGCTGCGATGCCACCATCATGCACAGCCACACAGATTACATCCACAGGCTCAGGCAGCTGCAAGCGGAGAGCCAGAAGCTGACTGATGAAGGCCTAAGCCCTGGAGTTAATAAGACCAGGCAGAATTTGCAGCAATCACCTCAGACCAGCTCCAGGGTGAAGCAGCTCAGCCTTCAGAAGTCCACCCTGTCGAACAGGTCCAGCTTCTCCAGCTTGTCCTCTACCACCACCTCCCCATCTGCTTCCTCACTCAGCTCCTTAGACAGTGCTTTCTCCTACTGCTCAGAGTCATCAGCCATTAGTCCCACAGATGTCTCATCCCAGCCGTTCATGTTTGGCACTTCTGCCAGGCTTCATGCTGTGTCTCCCAAGGTTGCCAAGAGGTCTCCGAAAGAGTGGCACAAATCCCTCGTGTCTCCTGTGCCTTTACATCCATGTGACCTGGACAGTTTCCATGAGTATGAACCCAAGGCTGGAGAGAGCCGTCACTGCTTGGGAGAGAGGAAAAGTTTTCCATCTGTCAGCAGAGCTGCTGTGGGAAGCCCACTCACTGACATTGACTGGGAAGAAGAGGAGAGACAGCTGAGTTGTGCAGGGTGCCACAGCCCGGGGCTCAGGAGCCAGGATTATACCAAAGAAGTTGAACAAAAGCCTGAATTCCCAGCTGCCAGCCCATCCAGCAAGACATCCCCACAGGTCAGCCACCAGCAGCACAGGGAGAAGGCAGTGAAGAACATAGAAATCAAAAACATTGATGCTTGCCTGCTGAGCCAGGAAAGCCTGAAGCGCACTAAGATAACTTTTTATGTGGCCCCAGATAAAGAAAGCTCTTGGGGGTCTCCAGTGGGAGAGGGGAAGGAGGAGAGATCTGTGGCAAACATCAGCAGTGGTGACTTGCCCAGCAGCAGCAGTGAGCAGAGCCTGTCTAAGAGTTTGCAGACTGTGAGAGTCCACATACCCCAGACAGTTTTCTATGGGCAGAACACCCCTCTTGTTCTGCAGTCCATCTCCAGGCGCTACCACCATGAACCGAAGGTCCCATCCCCACAGGCGGAACACAAAGAGAGTCCCCAGAGTGCCTCCACTCCTGAGGATCTGGAGAGCCAGCCAGTGGAAACAGCGCAGGGGCCAACCCAGAGTGAGGGCTTTGACACAATCAGCCACACCATCCACATTATCCTCCCTGCCTACATCCGAAACACCATCAGGGAGTATTTCAAGCAGGATGAAACAGAGCCCTGTCCCACGGTGGAGGTGGAAGCAGTGGAGAATGAACTCCTCCGGAGCAGGGTGGCGTGGCTCAGGAGCCAACCTCTGGCAGATACGGCTGCAGAGGAGCGTGACCCAGTGGCCTTTGCTGAAGAGACATTTGTCTAGGGCAATGGATGTGGAGGAACTAAATATTTTTTTGTGTATGTGCAACAGAAAATATTCTGTAATATATGATCAGGGTGTGAAGAATTTAGCAGGCTGCATGGGACAACAAGTGTAAAGTGACACTAATGTGTATGTAATGTTGGGATTCAATAATCATTTCGGTAGGAAGGGTGGGGAGGGGGGGGTTGTCCTTGTGTTTTCTTTATGCCTTTTTTTGATGGAATAGATTTCACTAGCTGGGTGTGTAGTGGGCTGAATGCCACGACACTCTCCTTGTCCATAAATTAGCTGACCTGTACAGGACCTGACCCCATTTCTTTTTATAGCAGGAAAGGAGAAACTCAGCTTTATTTTCTCCAGTCAGCTGCCGATGTATGTGGATGACCAGAGAATTGAGACAGCTCATGCTCTATCAGAATTAGTTAAAAATCTTTACACTTGCACAAAACCCATCATTATTCACTGTTCATCACCACCACTCATCCAAAGGAAGACCCTTCACCTCCATTCCAGAAACCACTGCTGCTTTGCTCTGCTCATCTGTTGTCCCCCATGGTCTAGCTCACAGCCTACATCCATTACTGGTTGAATCTGGGTTCCAAAAATACTAACTGGAGCCCAGAGTCCAAAGTCTAGCACTCACTGACAGACGGCATATGTAACATTTTAACCTCAAGATTGTGTCTTTCCCTAATTAACTGTGCATTAATTCTTTCTTCTCATACCTTCCCCAAAGCTAGTACTTGACCGTGACACAGTTGCTATGAAGGATCTTAGCACCATCCCTTTGACAGGGCTATGAATGTTCTTCAGTGTCCTCTGGGAGTAGCTGGTTCTTTCAGTCCTAGTGAAAGGTGACATTATTTTTCTGTAAATGATGGTGTCCCTTTCCAGAGGCAGTATGGATGGAGCAACTAATCAAATTCCTAGTCATACTAAGAGGGACTTGAGCAGGACTTGGCTTTAGCATGAGGTCAAGGAGTTGTGGAAGTTGTCAGCAATGTTGTCAAGTGGATGCTGAAGCAAAGTCCCATCTGGCCAGAAAGTTGTCAGTCCATACTCTGAGACTGTCCAGGCTTCAAAAGCACTGATGCTGGCTCAGAGAAGCACTATAGTTCCCACCCAGCAGAGTACGTGGCCCGGTGCGCTCCAGCAGAATTAAGTTTGGAGCAGTTCCAGGCAGGGATGCGCTAAGCAGGCTGCTGTTGGGGACCAGTAAAGAGACACAGCCAGTGGACTCCTGGAGCATCCCCATGATTCCACTCAAAGCCATGCTCAGAAGCACCATAGCCATAATGGGACTTCTTAGAGGATTGTAGTGCTGCCAGCTGAGCTCTAAAAAGATGCTGAGAGCACCACATCAGTTTGATAGGTGTTAAGAAAACAATGGGAAAAGTCTTGACAGTTAAAAGGTTCAGGATGGTTCATCTGAGATTTACATGAGAGTTTTCTACAGTGGTTTCTCTCGGAGCCACGCTTCTTTTACTCAGTGTACAGTGAATGGGTGAAGGACAAGAGAAACGCATGAATCCTAATGACTGAAAGGTAGTGCTTGTAGAGTAAGTGCCCCTGCAAGCTGCTAGTGTCTGCAAATAGCCAGAGCTGGAGCTGCTTGACAACTGCCATGGTTCAGTCCTTGCACAGAGGGGGAAGCCACTGCTGTAAAATGATTTAGGAGGTGTCAGATTCCTCCACTCATCTGCCAGGTGCCTGTGAGGGTCAGTGACAGGAACCTGGCTCAGCACTTCAAATTCACACCATCAAATACTGGGGCAGGGGAGCCAGGGGGAAGCCCAGAGCCCTCTTTCCAAGCTGTATAGGGTTTGTTTTGTTAGACGATGGGTGTTTAACTCTCAGATGTGGCACTCTGTGATCACCTCTGTGGCCCTTGTAAAATGAAAGGTGTATATAATCATAACACAACCCCCTCACCACCATCATTTTCCTCATACATGAACAGCAACAAGGCATTCACAGTCTTTTTTCCAGAGCTGCAGTTGTAACTATTTCAATAAAGGACACACAAGTTGTCATTGTGGTGCTGTTGTCACCTTTTGTTCCCTTGCTCCCGCTGCTCTCTCCCCTGTGTCAGGGTAGTGTTGTTTGCAAGCACCCAGCTGTGCTGTGATAGGCACTCACCTCCCAGCCGAGGTCTGCCAGGCTGGCCACGCCAACAAGGAACCCTTTGCCAGCACAGCAGCTCAGGCATTACTCCTGTCTTTTCAAGAAGGTGAAACAGCACTAAATATTATATGAAAAGTCTGCCTGTTCTTGGAAGAGAGATTGTTCTGTATTCTAAAATGCTAACAGATTGTAAACTGGCTCGGTGGTTGGGCTCAGGTCAAGCGAAGGGGACCTGGACCAAATGCAGACTAAGAGCTCACAATTTGCATCACCTAAAAGAATTACAAGCAAGTTAAAAATAAATTAATTTTTAGAAACACTGAGACAAGCAGGGCAAAACACACATTTTTCCTTACCTCATCTTAGGCTGCCTAACATGGGTGCAGTTAGCTGCTCTAACCCAGCCCTCTAGTGATCATTTTTCTTTATTCAAAACAAAAAATCCTGTAAAATGTAGCACATACCACAGTTCTGGGCATGGAAATCTGCAGCACTCCTTTTTCATGAGCCAGGCAATAATGTAACTCTGAGAGACCAGTCTTGAAAAAGTTCCACAGCACCCAGCTTGCTCATAACAAGAAATACCAAATACACAACCAGTTCGTTGGCTTTCTGCCCCAGAAAAGCCACAGTTTCCCTTAATGTAGAGCTCCGAGACACAAATAGGTTTCCCTTCTTTCTCTGCCCTTTTTCAGATCAAACAGAGATTTAGACCAAGTTGGCCTGACACACTGAAAATCCTACTCACTGCCCGACTGGAGACAGTCACTCGGGAAGTCACATCACATGGTTGCCATCCAGGAAGTGAGGAGCCTTCAAGGCCTGCTCCCGATATAGACCAAAGCCATACAAGTCCAACTCATTTGCCTGGAAAAGAAATGACTCATGCAGTTCAGCCTTTTCTTATTTCTGCTCAGCATGTATGATTTGTTTTCTTATCCTGCAGGCTGACAGAAACATGATGGAAGTGCCTGGGGCAGCTGTGGCTTTTTTTAACCTTCTCAATCCTATTTCTGACATTCCGACAGGCAGGAAAGCCAATCTCCAAAGACATCATCTCCCCTAGTCCTTTGCAGGTAGCTCCTTTGTGCAGAGGCCTCTGCTATCCCAAGGCACCTTTGAGGGACAAACAGCCCTGCCAAAGAGTAGCATGGGATACTTTGACTCCCTGCACTTGAAAGCTAACAGCTTGTCCTAGAAACTCTTTCTTTGAAGGTAAACCACACTCTGAAAACAAACACAAGTCACTCAACCTTTCTGAGCCAGCAGCTGCTCCCTCCCTTGCCTTCCTGCCGTGTGGGTGCGGAGAGCTGGCACCTTCCAGCGGCAGCCTGGGCTCCAGCTTCAAGCTCACGATGAGGCGGGGGTTGAGGAGTGGGACTGCTAAGCTCCCGATCACCTCGGCTTTGCAAGGGGACACCAGGAGCGGGGCCAGACGAAGTGGTACTGAAAGTGGTGGGTTTACTGCTTTAACTCATTTTTGTTCTCTTTGCTTTATTACAGTAACCTGGGATAAGTTGGAGGAGAAGAGGTTTGGGAGAAACAGGCTAGAGGAGTTTTCTGATGTATGACAAAGCACAGGGTTTCCCTGGGGAAGGACTGGCCTTGCCCTGGCCCATGCCAGGAAACCTCCTCCGCAGGTAGCCTTCTGCTAAGAACAAAATTCTGACAGGGATAAAATTTTGTACCGATTTTTGCATGAAGGACCAGAGAGGAAGTCAAAGTCTGTTGTGGGGATTTACAGAGTATCACTCGTCAGCAGGGACCCCGGGCCACGCCGAGAGGGGGCAGGGCCGATGTCCGCAGTCAGAAGGCACGGAGGTGCAGAGACCCTCACACAGCGACCGCAGCTCCGGCTCCCCGAGACAGCTTTGGGCACACGACTAAGTGGGAGACAGGAAGGAAGGGAGGGACGACGGAGAGGAGGGAGGGGACGGAGGGCGGACCCAGCGCAGCCGCCCCGCCAGCGCCCCCGGGCGCCCCAGTGCCGCCACCGCAGCCCCACCCGCCCGCGGCCCGCGTTACACCGACATTCCAGAGAATCAGAGAATCGTGGAATCATGGAATATCCTGAGCTGCGAGGGACGCATCAGGATCAGCGAGTCCAACTCCTGGCCCCGCACAGGACACCCCAAAATCCCACCATGTGCCTGAGAGCGTTGTCCAAACACTCCTTGAGCTCTGACAGCCTTGGGGCTGTGACCACTGCCCTGGGGAGCCTGTTCAGTGCCCGACCACCCCTTTCCTAATATCCAACCTAAAGCTCCCCTGACACAGCTCCAGCCATTCCCTCAAGTCCTGTCACTGCTAAGAGAGAGCAAAGATTGGTATGTGCCCCTCTGCTCCTCCTAAGGAGGATGCTGAAGATCCCAGTGAGGTCTGACCTCAATCTCCTCTTCCCCAGCTGAACAAACCAAGTGCCCTCAGCCGCTCCTCGTCTGGCCCCTCCAGACCCTTCAGCATCCTCGTGGTCTGGCTCTGGACACTCTCTAATAGATTAATGTCTTTTATATTGTGGTGCCCAAAACTGCACACAAGACTCAAGGTGAGGCCACATCAGTGAGGAGTGGAGCAGGACAATCACTGCCTTTGACTGGCTAGTAATGCTGTGCTTAATGCACCCCACCAAATTTCCATTCAGCTCATTCTATTCCAGCCCAGCTCGTGGTACCAGAAAAGCACATCTCAAAGGTCTAAAAGTCTCTTTATTAGAATTTTATTGGACATGTGTGGTAGTACAGCAATGGGAAAATTTAATATTTGGAGACAGTGGCTGATCCTGTAACAGAACAATTCAGGGACCTGTAACATCTTAAGTTCATGGAAGTGGTTCCCGCTTTCAGAAACAGTCAGCATGCAAATGTTATCAGCATGCTCTTGCTGACCAAACTCAGGCCACCTACATCATCAAGCCCATCGGTACACTGACCTGTGAACAGCTATCTCTTCTTAAGCTTCCAATATTGGGAAAAATCTGCTCCACTTTTAAAGAGCCAAGCCTTGGAAAATTCTGAGCAATTACTCATAATAGGAGAATTCTGAAATTTCCAAGGACAGGGCGAGTCACATACAGCACAGATGCTTATTGACACCCACTCAGGGAAATACAAAGCCATACATTTTAGTCCAGTTGCATTCAGCAGAGCATTTAAGCACTTAAAACATGTACCAAAGACTCTATTAAGCATTAAAACTTGTTTAAATAAGGTGTTTGCTAAACAGGCATTTTATACTGAATCAGACCTCTATGGTCTACTGCAAGCCAGCCACAAAAAGCAATATTGTCAACCAAAAGTAAAGTACCCTGCCACACCTAAATGAGGATGTGAGCTGTGCAGGAGTCATTTCCAGTTACTGTTTGCTTTGCTTTCCAACCTCCAGCTGTCTCCTGATGTCTGACACATCCATGGGGACCCGCACCGTCAGACCATCCATTGACTTCTTAACATACACCTGGCAGCCAAGGCGTGATCTGAGAAGAAAACATGAAGTGAGGCTCATTTGTTCCCATAGAAAAGGCAGAAATTCCCCACCCACACCGGGATGTCTGATTCAGGATGGGTTTTCACTGAAGCTCCTGCTAAAGATCTCCTGTGCCCCCAGAGAAAGCAGTTCACGAGGCACAACTGTAATACAGAACAAGCCCTGTCCCCTTGGAAAGAGGTGCCACATGTTGAATCCGCCTCAGAGGCTTGAGGATCTACTGCGATCAGCAGGGAGGCTTACGTCTCAGTGAGTCCGTACGCCAAGTCCAGCATGTCCAGCTCTTCATCTGAGATGGCATCAAGCTTTTGGAAGGTGTCCTTGTCAAAGATGAGGTGACAGGTGGAGCAGGCTAATGTTCCTTCACATGCACCTGGTGGAGAAACGAGGGAATGACAGCAAATCCGGAAAAACAAGCATGAGAGAGACCATCTCCAGGAACAGTGTGAGAAAAGGTCCTTTAGCAGATCTGGAACATGTCAAAAGAGATGCCAGAAAACACAACAGATGGATGCAGATTTCAGCCTGCCTCTTCTCTGGGAGGATCTCAATCAGTTTTCAAATTTGTACATCAGCTCTACCCAGTCAAACACGCTGATAGAGGCTGATAGAATGCCAGTGGTGACTGTGAAGTCACACTGCCATCTCAGCATGGTAAGACACCAAGCAGCAGTTTTTGGGGAAGGGAAGCTTGCTTTATGGTCTCAGCAGAACAGTGGCATATGGACAGTTGCACTATTCCCAAGTACCCACCGGTCCTTAGAGCACACACATATATCCTTCTGCAATACCTACCAAATCCATCAATGGCCAAGTTTTGATTGACTACCACTTCCAGCAAACTCTCCCCTTCTTTGGCTGTGGTTGTAAGTCGCTCTCCATCCCAATTTATAAAATGCACCATCACCTGACCTGCGGAGCTGTAAGACAAGTTTGCAAAAATCAGGAGTCCACCCTGTCCTGCATGCCCACAGTTGAGGTCTTTTGGCTGAGCACTAGAGACATGGCACATGAAGGGAAACACGCATACAACACTTTCTCAAAGGATTACACCATAGACCTCAGAAAACATTCAAATTAACAGTTGTCAGTGGCAGGCAAGTCTGAGTTGCCCCAAAATATTTACTTTATCAAGCATCACTCAGAATAAATGTCTATCTGAGCATGAAAAAGTTCAGGTGCTCTGCACCTACTACTTCTGCTTGGGCAGGCTGGCAGAGGGAGCACGTTAGGCAGGCAAAGCATTTGCAAGTCCTGGGCCTGGGATGCTAATCCTGGATAGAGTGATGTAATAACAAGCAAAGTGCTCAGGATCAGATACTAATCCTGCAAGAAGGGCTGTTGTCGTTCACGTTTTTTTCCCATTCCCTTCCAAAGGAGATTACTTGTGACTGTTCCTCTTCTGCTGCTTTTTCTTCAGTGAAGTGCCCACTTCTTTCCTGAACTCCATCACAGGGAGCCTTCTTGTGACAAGACATGCCCATCCCCAACTTACAGAGCTCCTGGGCTGAGTAACCTCCTCTGAGCTGATGTGATCCTCACTCGGAAGAAATTGCTGGTTATTTTGACAGCTTGTGAGATCTATAAATAAGAGGAAAACAGGACCTACTTCATCTCCTCCAGACCAGGCTCTCACACCAATGTGGAGAAGGCTGCCACTCTGACAGTGGTGTCAGGAATTTCTCACCAATGCAGTACATTCTGAGACTGTGTTATATTTGCCAGGGGAAGCATATGAGCAAACTGTTTTTTCTTAGTGTACATACCCAAACGGTCACTTAGAAAAAGGAGTTACCCAAAGGTCCCATCTCCTGTGCTGAAAGAGGGCAGCACCTTGGAGGTAGTGGGGCCTTTTGCCCAGTAACTCAGTGTGGCACTGTCTAAGTGCCCATCACCCCAAAACCCAGGGCATTCTCCAGTGGCAGAAGCTGTGTCCACTCTCTACTCTTCCATCAGGCTGACAACACACATCATTCATCCAGATCCCTGTAGAGATCCACCTCTGTCTCCCACAACTCTGGTAACTCCAAAGTTATCAGTATCAGTGCTGCCCTGTGGCTTTGCTGCTGTCATTTCTGGCAAAACAAAGCCTTGAAACCGGAGCAAATTTTGCAGTGAGGACTGGCCAAGCTCACAATCCCCTGACACAAGACTGAGTGAAGCAACACCCAGCTTCTTCTAATACAAGTGCAGGGATTAAGCTTGGTAACACCTCTTCTGGAAGCCCTGGGGCCAGTGAAACAAACAGCAAACATGGCTCAGAGCTGTGAGAATTTCTAATGTTATCTACTGATTTTTCACACTGTGTTTGCAATTCACACCAAGTACAAACTGTCATAGCCCCAGGTCACATGTTACAGCAAAACTGTCAGCTGAGGAATCGCTATAGTGCCTACGCTCCTTAGTAGCAGGTGTCCTCTTGGGAAGTCACAGACTGGGAGGAGGAATTGGTTAAATGGGAACTGTATTTGTGATTGCAACAGCAGCAGCTGGAAATACCCTCTCTGCTCTGTGGCAAGGAAAATAAAGAATGTGGAGATTTCTGCTGATTTGCTTCTAATGTTAAGCACAAATATATAAGGATCAACTTAAAACAATTTCCTTTGCTCGCTCTTAACTCACAGGAGGCAGAGGTGGAGTACAGGGGATGTATCCAGCTGGATAGGAGATAGGAAAGAATTCCTGTAAAAATGTAATGGGAAAGGGGAAGAAATGTTCTCCTCTTTCAACTTTCCAGGTCTTGGTCATTCCGCTTCACGTAAGTCACAATGACCATCCAGCTCTAATTCTATTTATCTGCTGGCAAATCAGTGCAGTTCATCTCTAAGTCAATAAGGATACATTAAAATGTGGACTTCATCAGCAAGACTTCGGGAGCAAAAAATTCCAAAAAATTATCTCTTTGGAAAGTCAATTCCCATATTCCATCAAAAATTGGAAGTGAAGAAGAGATTAAACAGTATTTTTCACTTTCTCTGCTCTTTTGTTTGCAGTTGTGCTTTGATTCAGCTAGCAGGAGCAGGACACAGGAACCACTGTACTTTCATCCCAGGAGGCCAGCTTCCTGTTTTTCCAAGAGCTTCAGCTGCAAGAGATGCCTGAGCTGTTAGTGTAGACTAACTATCATAACCAGGGTCCTCTGGTTATGCAAACAGCTGTGAAGTTGGCACGAGGCCGTGCTGCAGAGGGAAGAGTTTCCCACCTGCAAAAAGAAAAGATCACATTGCACTCACACAGAGCCATGCAGGACCACCCTGTTTCCCAAAGCAAACAGCCAGAAAACATTGTCAAGACATTTCAGTCTCCTTCATAAAGACACTTGCAGACGTTTCTTTGTAAATAAGCAATTTAAAGAGTAGTTCTCAAATGTCAAAATAAAACAAACTAAAACAACCCTCTTCACATTTTGGTGGATCAGACTGATTTATTCCATTTGTTTATTGCATTTTCTGCATGTTGGTTGGATCTTTTTCTCAACACCTAGCAGATTACAGTCTGACCCATGTGGTACAGGTCTAGGAGATCTATAAATTACCTTTATTTTGCAATCTCCTTGTGAACGATCCCTAAAGAATAGAGAGAGGAATGGCTGACAAGGAGCCTGCCGTAGTTCCTGCTGTGGAAATACAGAAGAGTGCTTTGTGCCCACAGCCCCTCCTCAGCCCTTCAGCACAGGGGGACAATTGGCTTCTGCGCCTTGAAGATTTCCGTCTTGAGGAATGTCCAGCCCTCTTGGACTCCTCGGCCCCTCAGGGCTGCCTCCCAGGGGGCTGTGTCAGCCAGGCCTCTCAACTGAACCAACTCTGCCCTTTCAGGTGACCAGTCAGGAGCCCTCCACCCTGGCAGGGACCAAATGCACTTAAAGACAATTCTGAACACACGCTTCTGAAGCGTTTTTGCCACAGAGCTCAAATCAAGCTCAGTATTCATGACAGACTGTGCATCCCATCCCAAGCAAGCAGTCTAGCAAAGTCCAGCACGAGTCCCTGGTCCCAGGAGCCAGGCAGGACACTGGAACCATGGGCTGCCAGAGACCCTTGCATCTGGAGTTGTCCCCAGCAGCCAAACACCCGAGCCAGATTCTCCATCTCCCTGCCCAGCACAGGCACCAGTGAGGCACAACAGCTTGGTCACAGCCCACGGAGCTGCAGACATCATCCCCCTCCTGCTCTGCCCCTACAGCAGAGGGGACTAGAAACCCAAGAGAACTCGCAATTCCCAGAGAAACCCTGTAGTCATCCCGGCTTCCCCACAGCAGGAACACAGCAGGCTGATGACCTGGCTGCCCAACACACCTTGCCCACTGTTTCCCTTCTCAGAGGCTGGTGTCTGGGCCACAGGGGCCAAAGGACTCTTATGCCACGTTGTCACTTCCATGAGCTGGATCCAGGCCACTACCTGTTGCCCCCACAACTCCAGGGGCACGAGGCAACACCCCTCAGACAGGTCCCCACAGCTCCAGGGGCAGGTGGGTCCCGGCACCACCTTCCTCCCATCAGCATCTGCTCACCTCAGGTGGTGGCCTCATCCATCTCGTCCACCACCTCCCACAGGCCACGGCTATGCTGGCCTCTCTCCTCTCCCTTTTGCAGGGCAAGGCAGGGGTGCGCGTCTGTCCCTTCAGACGCAGTAAGGCACAGTCAGCATTTGACTCACCTCGATTCCCCAGGGGCATCCTGAAGCCTGGGCGTGGAGCTGAAGCCTCTTTCTGACCACCACTTCGCTGGGTTGTGATGCTGCTCAGTCACCCCACTGAGATAAGTAAAATGAATTTTGCTCGCATTCAGTCCACTTCGCAAGTGTCGCATGAGTCCCAGGAAGCCTTGAGCTATCATGCTGCTTTGGGCCCCTCCCAAAGTCTCCTGGACTGTCGTTTGTTGCAAGGACAGCCAGATTAAAGACTTATAAGTACATCTGAGAGGGGGAGAAAAAGGAAAGAAAGAAAAAAAGAAAAAAGTAGGACAGCCTCCCTGGGGGTGGAGAGAGGGAAGAAGGAGGGGAAGCAGGAAAGAAGGATGGACCAAAGGATCTTGCTGCAGTCCAGCCCATCACCTCTACATACCAGTTCCCGAGCAATGCTCACCTTGCTCTGCATTAGACTTCCCTTTTAGGAATCAGAACGAAATCCCAGTTCAGGAGCAATATTCATTGTTATGTCTATCATAAAAGGGGTTACAAGCTGAGGGCTGGAAGAGGGCATCAGGAGCACTGATGGTTGCTGCCTGGAGGAGAGGGGCAAGCCAGTTCCTACAGCAATGGGGTGAAAGTAAGACTCATGAATTCTGCTCATAACATGATAGCATCCAGCTACATCATTGCCTTTCCCAACACTGCAGACTCCTACCTCTGAAATGTGAATATTCACTTACTTTGCATGATGGTGGTGAGAAACAGCCACACAGCTCATTTGCCAAACTCTCTGCTGAAAAGGCACAAATAAGTAGCATTCATTTCATCCTGATACTTCATGCTAGTAAGCCTTCTGTAGAAGAAAACTAATTTATTCCCAGAAACACTGTCACTGGTGTAGTCTACCCTCCTCTCCAGGGTAAATCAATTATTTGCCCAAGAGGACCCAAACGGCAGCAGCAGGGACAGTTTCTGTGGAGTTTGGGAACAGCTCTCATTTCAAGAGCCTGAATTGTCCTTAATACCAAATTAACAGCTCACTATTTGGTAGGATGTCTGCTTTAATTAAGTTTTTTTAATGCAGTAACATATTAGTAGCCAGTATAAGCAAAAACCTTAAATACTGGACTCTAATCAATCCATACAGGGGAAAGAAACTACAGCATAAGAACTGGATAGCAAATGTCCCCCTCAACACACACACACACACACAGACACACACACACAGAGTGGATTCATAGTTCTGAAGATAAGTAGAAAGTTTTGGGTTTTCACCCCAAAATGAAAATTTTCCACCCAAAGCTTTCAGGTTAGATGGGGGTGCTCAAGCTTTCTGAAAAAAAAAGCATTAAAGACATTAAGGAATGCAACTATTTTCTAGAATTTTCTATAAGCTGGGATGGAAATCCATTCTTCAATCCAATAGTTTTAAAGGCAAGTGCTCAAGCATTCAAACACACCTCTTAGCCCCAGTGGTGAGACCCATGGGCAATGCAAAAAGGATTAAAGAAGAAAAAAACATTCTTCAGAGGAAATCATATTTCTAAAATCACCTGACACTTTGCACCTGGGAGACCAGCACACAGAATTACTTCTTTCCACCTCCCACTGTTTACTGAGGGCAGGCCGGGCAGTTGTGCTCCCACACCATGATAAACACATGTAGGGACATGAGCTGAGAAAATGTGGAGTTGTATTTGCAGGGCATCACTGACCAAAGCCTCACTCATTTTGCTGGATATGGGTGACACTTCCCAGCTCAATATGTCATAAACTTGGCCACAGGCCCTCACAGCCTCACAGCACCCTCATGCCAGTCCCAGCTCATAATACAAATGCTTTTCTTTTTTTTTCTGCTGCAGGATTTACCCCTCAGGTTTTGTTCAGGTCAGCAGCTCTGAGCGCAGGGAGAGTGGGATGAACCACTGAATATCACTAGGACTTTAATCCAAAGTAAGTTCTACCCCCAATCCCAGTCAGTGAGAGCTGCCATCAACTGAGAGTTCACCACAGCATGTTCCTGAGAACAGCAGGGCAGTGGCATAATGCCAAAGCAGGGATAGCAAGCATGGGTGCACATTAGATGGCCCAGCCACGCCCAGAGTCACTGGGACTTCTCTGTAATTTCACCCCTCAAAAGCAGTTAATGTAAGAATTCCTCATTTCAAATCACTCACAGAACGTCCTTCCAAGGCTTCCCTCCCCACGCTTGTATCACAGAGGAGAGCTGGCAGGGAGGCCCGTGGTTTGTTTTAGCTGAACGCAGCTCTGGCCAGTGGCCCTGCTCTGTGGCCCCTCACTTTCAGGTCAGCTTTCCGAGTGTTTGCTATCTCCTACAAGCTGCCCTGAGAACTTCAGCCTTCAAACCCAAATTCTTGGGCTGCATCTCACCCCTGAATTTAGAACCACTCTGTGCAGCCTCTGCAGCTGAGAGACTGTGACCACTTCTGCCTTTGTTTTTCAGGCACTACAGAGATGCAGCAGGCAGCCCAGCTCTGTCTCTCAGTCACTTCCATTGAAGAAAAGCAAGGCTTGCCAAGAGGGATGCAAGGAAAGCGGCCACAGCACATACAAGCAAACCACAAAGCGTCTTATCTCTCCAGAAAACCTTGAATTGAGAGATACACTGGATATATACGCAGCAGTTTCCACAGCAAGGACATCTGTGTGTTTGCCTGGCACTGACCTCTCTCCTTGCCAGGAACTCAGAGCACAGCAAGTGACAGGTCAATGTCGCCTGATGGAAGAGAGGGAAGTCAGGTCTGAGAAGGGAGGTGAGGTGCAGCAAAGGGGACTACTGTCACCTGGTGAAAGCATGAACAATCCCACTGGGGCAGGAGAGAATCAGGCCCTTACTGATTTTGGATAGCCTGTTCTAAGGTCTTTGAAATGCTGAGAAAGGACAGAAGCAAGATCTCCTTTTCCCTCCATTCTATCTGGCAGCAAGCCTAGAAGTAAATGCAGCCTTTCCAGAGTAAACCAGTATTCATTTAGCCCAGGACACAAAAATAGAAAGCTTTGCAAATAACCACCCCTCCCACAAAAAACAAACCCATCAACAAAAAACAACCCAAACCAAACAACCAACAAAATCAATTAAGCAAAAAACCCAGTGCTTTAAAAAAAACTGAAAATGTTGCTTAATAGGTCAGCACATACTTTATGAGCAGGCCAGACACAGCTGAAGAGAGTCTTTAGCTCTATTTCATGTAAGATTTGGCAGAAGCTAAGTTCCCAGCAGTGCATGTGGGCACATTTCCTCTCCTCCCTAGTTTCTAGCCACCAGACCATGCTCTGTCAGTGCTGTGCCTACACATCCAGACATGTGTTGGCACATGCTGAGAGGGAAGTAGTTTTCTAGCTTGAAATACTGTCCAATATTTTCTGCACCACACTCCAAATAATTTGGCAACCCTCCCCCCAGTCTAGGGATTCTCATGCAAATGTCCAAAACACATCTGAGCTGCCATTAACTCCACCTCATCCCTGATTTCTGCATAAGTAGTAAACACTGAAATCAGCAGTGCCCTGATCCAACCAGAAGTTAACACCTTTGCAGCTCTCCACAGCCAGAAGCACACTTGGACTTCTGACATACCTCCTCTGACCACTGTTAAGAGGTCCTTGCCAGCAAGCAGAGCTGCCTTGGCTCAGTCACTGCCCATGCTATTCAGTCGTAGATAGAGGCAAGCCCATGCTGTTCCCATGGGTGAAGTCTCAGGAACTGTAGTCAGAGCAGCAGGCACACAGACCCAGGAATAATGAAGGTTTCTAGAAGGCAGCCTTCATTAACTGGAAAAGCAAGAACAGCCTCCCCTCCTAACAAGCCCACTGCCTCACAAATACTCCTGTAGGGAAGCAGAAAACAGGCGGCTTGCTCACACAGAACTAAAGCACTGAATAAATCTAAAATTCTCCTTCCCCATTGTCAATATAAAAGCCCATCAACCAGCTGTCCCGTTCCAGAGCAAGTTTCTAATAAAAGCAAACAGGACAATTTGTGTTGATTTGACTTTCTTCAAGCCCACAAGCCCAGGGACACAGTGCTGCTGCTGCCTCAAAAGCAATGCACTGAGTGTAGGCCTGGGATAAAGTGCTCAGTGGGCTCAGGTCACAGATACTGCCTCAGAGGCTGGAGGCTGGGGGGAAGACTGTAAATGAGCCTCAGTTTCTACATCTCTCAAACAAGATCTCTCAAACAAATCTACTGTTTTCCTGTTCTCACCCTTCTCTAGATGTTCAGCAACCTTCCTGACAATGACACAAACAAAAGGAACGAGGGTCAGATTTTTACCACTGGAAGCAGGAGGGCAGAATTGCAATTAGAGATGGGCTAACACAGCAACAAGGAAGCACAGTGAATTCTCAACAGGGCTTCTAGAAAGCAGTCACCTCCAGCAACGTAGCTGCTGCCTGGCTGGTTGAAGGCCACTAAGAAGTTACAGTGCCCCAGGCAAGACCTTCACTTGCAGATGGTTCTCCTTCAAGCATCCAGTCAAGGATGCTTCAAAGATGGATGGGAGCGCAATACTGTGGTATGTGGGGTACAGACAGCCTTCACCATAACCTCCCAGCTCAAGAGCAGTGTATTTCACACCCCCTTCAGTCAATCTTGGTGACTCAAGATCAAACTTAGCTTGCATTTCTTTAAAGGATAATGCACAACCACAGGGAATAGCAATCATGGGTGCTTGCAATTTTTCAACTAGCTCTGCTCATCAGAAAGCTGTGTATTAACACCTGCTCAGTGCAAGTGCATTCTGACCAAAAGATGGACATACAGTCCCTTCCAGGAGCATCAGTATTACTTTTTGCAGTTTCAGCACTACTCTTTCTTTATTGTCTCCTCCTCATTCTTCCCTCCACTTTTTGCTATACCCACCTCATCCTGCCATCTGTCCTGAAAAACTCCATCTTAATATTACTAGTAATGTTCAGAGACTGTCATCTGGCACTAGATGTTCATTTAGTCACTGTTCAGACATGGGGACCTGCTCCCTTGTCTACAGACTGCACTTAGAGCTGCAAACCTGCAAGACAAAAGCCAGCCTCAGCCTAACATTTCATGCATTGAGGCCCAGATACTTTTTCATGGAATCCCTTGGGTTGAAAGTGACCTTAAAGATCATCTAGTTCCAATCCTCTGGTCACGGGCAAGGATGCCACTCACTAGATCAGGTTGCTCAGGGCCTCATCCAACCTGAACTAGAATATTTCTAGGGATAGGGCATTTTTTTTACAGAAAAACTATTTTTTGCAAGTGAGACATTAACATCACATGTGACATCAACTTGCCTCTGGCTATGCAGCAGTTATAGGTTGACATCAGTGGTAGAATAATTATACTGCTCTCTGCCAGTTGTCACATGCTCTGATTATACCCTGGTATAAGATATTTAGACTGTATGGCCAAGATTGAGTTACGTATAGATGCAAAGCTGGCATCGACCAGAACAGTCACATTGATTGTACAGGGCAAAAAAGCCATACCTCAGGTGTTCTACACTTTCCCACTGGAGACAGTCAGCCTTTGTAGATGTCCAAGCAGCTGCCATACAACTGCCTACAATTATCATACCTTACCCTATACATTGTATTATCAAGCTTTGGATGCTGGAAAAATGCTCGTGCTTCCCTCCAAACATGTTAGTCTGAACAACCAACCAATAAGCTTCTCATCTACCTGGAGAAGTCCCTACAGGACTTGTCTGCATCAAAATAAATCAGAGAGAGACCACACCCTTGCAATTCCCTGCCTTAGAAAGAACAAACAAGAGAAGCAAGAAAAAAATCACTCTAATTTCTACAGTCACTGTGTCCTACTCAGTCAGTGCATCTTAGGCCAAATGGATTAGTCCACCAAACAGATTGATTTCAATAAAAATTTTACTCTTTGGGTTTTCTTTAGAGTTGTTAGTAAATTGCACTGTTTAATAAAGCAACACTGCACAGCCCACAAAAAGACAGTGTTTCTGGTTCCCTCCTCTTCTGAGAGCCTTTTTATGCTCTATTCTACCCCTGTCCTACAGACAAAAGCAGCTGGCCCCCAACATATGTAGGTATGGCCTAAACTGGATCTGAAATATATCAGAGAAACAACAAATCCAGCAGAAGCTGTCCACACAAACTAGAGGTTAAATACAAATTTCTGATTCTAAACTACAAAATGCCTTACAGCAGACTAGAAGAATAGGATGGTTTGGATTTTTTTTTTAACAACACGGTCTTGTACAGAAGCAGCCTTCAGCCTTTAATGCTTTGCACTTCCATTTCTTCAAAGACAAACTGAACACAGATATGCCTAAAGGGAGAATTACAAAGCCTCTTAAGTCTCTAAGGTAGTGTCCATTGAAAAGCAAGGACAAGAGAAACGGCATTAACGCCATTTGTGAGATTAACCTTTCCAGATTAGTGCAACCCTCACTTGAAGGCTGCAGTAGCATTGAAGAAGACATGCAATTCCTCCAGCATTCAGGTTTTCTGACTCCTGGAAGGAACAAAAAAAAAAAAAACTCTTACCTATAGAAACTGGATCCAAGTCATGCCTGGTGGGAATCAGGGAAGCCTCCATTGCTCTACACTTCATTTTGTTTATAGACGAGATCAGGTTTCTCCCTCAGCACCAGATCTCTGAGCACTAATATGTTCCAGTGAAATCTCCACCTTATCCTGCAGTGCAGCAACCATGAGGCAGAGGTTCTCAAGGCCGCTCTTCACAAGCACAAAGAAAGCAGCTGCAAATAAAGACCACACAAGTCATTAGCAGAACGGTGGCAGCAGCCTTGCTCTGCCATTGCCAGAGCCCATCCTGAGACACTGGGAAACACAGGTAGAGACAGCCACGGCAAGGCAGCTGCAAACCAAACTGTGCTGAAATTCCCAGTCCAGGGTGATGGCAGGACAGACCTTGCAGGGTGTCAGAGCAAGCAGCAGCACTAAGACCCAGCCACCCTCTCCACACTGACCTGGTGGAGGATGCACATTTGGCACAGCGGGCACTCACCAACAGCAGCTCTTCCCCCTCCATCCAACACATCAATTTGGAAGTTGAACATTTATAGTCAGTGTCTCCACAAAGAAATGTGAACTCCAGTACTGGCTCCAGTCAGACTGCTCGGAGGGGTGGGGAGGGGGAAAGGGCTGTTATTCAAGCAGTTGCTTTTCAGGGTGCAAGTAAAAGTTCCTTATTTGCGAGAGAGCTACCAGACTGATCTCTGAGCACCACAGGGCAGACCTGCTCAGCTGGGAGACACAGCAGTAGGCTCAAATAAAGCTTTAAGTAACCAGCCAGACACAATCTGCTGAATTTCTCTGAACTTTATTGGCACTTCAGGAAGAACAAGGTATAGATTTTAACAACTCCTCCAAACAGGACAAAAAAAAGCCTTAATATCAAGGTTCTCTCTGCAGATAAGCATATAAACTCATGAATTACTCCACAACCTTAAGGAATTGATGTTTTATTATAATCCAGAAAAAAAAATGGTCAAAAACTTTCAACATAATTTACAGCAACAAAAAATAAAACAAGAAAAAATAAGCCAGGCAAACATTTGATAAAATACTTCCCTCCCCCCACCCTCAAGAGGAGTAGATATCCAATTAAACTGGAACATGGAGAGGAAGAAGAACAATTTACTGTATTCTAACAAATAAAAAATGTTCCTACAAATCTCACCATAATACTGAAAGCTTCTTAGTTTTCTTGCAAAATATCATTTCTTTACAATACAGTATACATTTCCACAGGAAGGAGGACCGTAAACATATCCTCCATCCCTTGACTAATATTTTCTAATTGTGCATAGCTAGAAGTATTGAAATCAAATATCATTAGATACCACTGGAATATAATACTGGTTAAGAAGAAGGCAGGGCTGAAACAACTACAAAGAGTTAGGTGGACTCACTGGCACAAGCCGTTCTATTCCTATATTGGACCGTGTGGAATTAGAACGTTTAAAAAACCCTATAAACAGAAGTCATGCCAACATCACAATACATGAGCTCAGCAGTGTTGTGTGACCCATCAAAGCAGAAAAGGTTTACTGGTTTATTATTTGAACACTTATTCCAGGCACCATACATCAGCTTGTTAGGAAATTGTTAAAATGTAATAAAGGCTTTTCTCCCCCAAATGCATCAATAGTCACCATGGACAGAGCAGAAGTGCTGAGAAACAGCTTTTAAGCACCAAAACAGAAGTGTAAAAATTGTCCGTTCCCCAGTAATGAGACTCATGCAGAGTGAGTGTCAATCACCTTCAGTACAGAAATACACAAATCGGGTCTGACAATTTAACTGCAATCATTCATTTGGGACTCTGAATGTACTGAGGGATGTGTTCTCGGCCAACAAAAAGCTTGCCATGTCACGTGCCCCCCAAAAGCGTGCTGTGTCCAGGGGAGAGCATGGAGCTCCCTCATGACACATCTGGATGTTTAGGAGCATAGCTCAGCGTGTTGCTTCCAACAGAGGTTGGTTGGTGTTTGTATGGATCTCCACACAGACTTGCATTGCTTCCAAAACATAAAATACAGCACTGGTGAGGTTGTTTCCAGCAACCCAAGGAATTCCTGGGTAAATACTGCAGTTTGTTAACACTATCATGAACATTTCTTTTTTGGCACAGTTCCCCTTTACCCTTTCCGATACAGCAGGGAGCTGAAAATATTTCAGCTTTCAGATGTTTCCCTTCTGTCACCATTAGCAGTGACATCATAAAAAGGGAGAATACACAAAACTGAGCAAGTCACAAGATTTGGGATCATGCTAGGCAAGAAAATAAATCGCAGGCTAACCTGGTGACTTCCTATGGACAGGCTAATCCAAGCAAGGCAAAGCAAAGGAGGACTTCACTTTAGGTGGAATCCATTTCTACGAGGCCTCTCCTGAAGGTTAACAGCTGCTTTTAACAAGGATCAAGGCAAAAATCCAATTCAGCCCTGAGCATACATGGCTATTTCCTCCCCATAAATAGTAGGGAAGATTCTGGGTAGCTACAGCATGGACAGCTTGGATGACAGACATGATAATTATGACAGTAACTGGCACAAGTGGCTCTCAGGACCAGTCTCACAACCACTAGTGTCCCATTTCTAAGAGACAGAGCCTTCTGTTCTCAAAGCTAGAAAAGGGCAAAACATCCTTCTTGGGAAGGAAAAGCACTTGAGCCACGGATCTGGCAGAATGATAGTGAGGATTAAGGCAGCAATTGGGCAAGCATTGCAGGATCCTCTCCCCTCAAACGCTGCTTGAAGCCAGGAAGACAGATGCAGTCCTGTACATGACCCAGATATGAGAGTAGTTTTTGGTCCCCAGCTGCTGATCACTTTTTATGATTGCATCTAGTTTAAACTAGACATCTGAGCTACAGTAGATCTATACACAGTCATAAGGCACCAACGACTATGTGCTAAAAAGGCCTCTTATGGAAAACCCTGAAATCATGTTCACATAACTAGAAAAGTATTGGTTCAGCAAGAGAAAACACTGCTACAGGAATTTTTAGTCTTTTACATTTCTACCTCCCACTTCAGGTTTTCATTGGCAAAACCAAAAAGGAAGGCTTCAGCTATCTCTGCCTCACTGATTACATTCAAGTCAAATAAATGACGGTGAACAAAGCCATTTACCAGAGACAAAAAGCAGTGAATTTGAGGCTCTAAACCACGCTGCATCAGTGGAAATATTCCAAAGGCCTCCTCTTAATTAGGAAATTCAAAATTCCATCATTAAGCAACAAAAGGTAATACCAGCAGGAACACCACAGAATCTGTTTGGTCTGCTTATATTTGTAGGACAAAAGCTTTGGTCTTTTAGAAACAAAATCCATATTTTACCTTCAACCATTCTTCCTAACCTCCAGTCTCCCCTTCTCAACTACATGATTCAGACCCTGCATTAAGTCAGAAATTCAGATCCTGGCTACTAAGATTAATCCTGAAGCTTGTGCAGGTTAGTAGGAAGGCAGTGTCAGACTGTCAGCTCTTGACTGTACGTAATGCAGCACAAGTATCTGCTGGCCTCCCCCCACCAAGGGAGAGGACAGCAACACAGCCACCTCAGTGAGCAACACCAAATCCAACACAGTGAGACTACCCCAAGCCAAATATTTCAGATTAGCTCCAATACATGTTTGCTTTCCCAAGCCGCCCCAGGAAGATGCAAATACTGTTCTTTCTTCTGTTGCTTAACTCCAGCATTTGCCCAAAACTTGATAAATAAGACCATGGTCACTCTTCTGTAGTGGTTCCAGCATAGCACAGTTATGAGCGAATGATGGGAGAGGATGGGAAAGAGGGGAGAAGAGAGTGCAGGGCAGCAGGTGCAGGGGAGAGTTTACATGGACTCAAACTCATCAATGCGCTGCTTGGTGTTACCCTGACGAATCTGACGGAGGGTCTTGTACTTGTCTCGGCCCAGACGCATGTTCTCAGCGTGGATCATGTCATTTGCTGTCTTCTTGGTTTCATCCCGAGCATTTGCCAGCTCTGAGGAGAGAGCCTTTGGAGAAGGGGAAACAGAAAGCAACAGGTTAGCACAAGCCAGAGACTCAAAGCTGGACAAGTAGCTTTCTTCTGATCCCCCTAAAGATTCAGTACCAATAGAGACAGGAAACAGACAAGCCACATGTATTCAATTCTGGGCAACCTGCTCTAGCTGACTTTGCTTGAACAAGGAAGTGAGACTAGATCATTTGAAGGCCCCTCTAACCTGAACAGTTCTGTTATTTTGTGCAAGCTGTTAATACTCCCTAACATATGAAGGTAGAGAACATCAGGCAATCTGTCACCCTACTTATCTTTTTCTTAGCACAGTAAGAAAGACTGTCTCCAATGTATGTACTTTAAAAGAACAGTCAAGTAGAGAGATCCCTAAAGACAACAGAAACATCTTGCAGAATCTGAGAAATTACTAGCCTTCTACCAGAAAAGAAACTTGCTGTAGAAGATAAAGTGTCTGTGTAACCACCATAGCACAATGCAGAACAAGCAAAGCGTGATGCAAGTCAGGCAGCAAACAAAATGCTTGGAATTCAACACCAGAACACTGGAGTTCCTTACAAGAAGATGGTGCAGTAGTGCTCTCTCCATGCTAAGCTCTAGGGGCCTACTCCCAGGGTTTTGCAATGCAACCCAGACACAAGAGTTAGAGACAGCTTCTTGATAGGAACCAGATCAAGTTCTTTGATTCACCGCAGCCAAGGCTATAAACAGCTGTCAGATGGCTGGCAATACTCACACAATGCACACTATGTCTGACAGATGCTGCTTGTTGGCACTGCTTCAAAAATACTTCACTAGTTCCAGTGAAATGGCAGTCAAGTGCCAGGAGACAAGATCTGTCTCTCTACTCAGTTAAGCAGCTATCCTGGCAAGATCATGATCCTCTCTTCCCCACTTCTCCCTTCACTTTTTAAATAACAGTAATACCTCCCAGCTGCAATTAGTGTTGAGAAAAAAGAAGCAGCACCCAGACAACTGCTGCCAACTTTTTACCTTCAAGTGTTTCTGGACTCGCTCATTCTTCTCTGCTTCAGTGGTGCGCTCCTCCTCACTGCGGTCCTTAATGGTGGCCTCTGACCGCAACTCAGCACTGGCCTCTGCTGCGTTCTCATCCTGCTCATCATCGTGCTCATTCTCAGAGTGCATGGGTTCAGTGACATGAGGGGTGCTCATGGCAGTCTTCAACTCCTCTTTGGTCTTCTCTAGGTCCTCCTGTACCATCTGTGCCTGCAGTAGGACATGCCACAGTGAGTCAGTCAGTATACTCCTGAGTGTCTGAGACTTTTCACAGAAGCACCACTCGGTGTTGTTACCAGAAACCTTGCACCTCAGAAGTAATATGTTCCAAAGATACTCATCCACCATCATTTGCAAAAGTTTTGCTGGGTAACACTTCAGAGATTCAAAGAATGGTTACAATAAATGAAAAATGAGCTACAGGCCTAATTAGTCATAATATTGCTACAAGGAGTTAGAATAAGTCACCCATTCCACCAAGAAAACCAAAGGTGGGTATTTACAACAGCCTCAAACTTGCAAATGTTCAGTCTAGTGTGGAATCTAGTGCAGTTGTTTAGATCACAACCCAGAATGAAGAGCAATTCCACAAAAAGCACTCCCATTTGCTCAGATTCTGCTTTACCTTCTGCTGCCACTCCTGGGCCTCACTCTCTTTCTTCTGCCTGGCCAGCTCCAGCTGTGTGATCCTAGCCGTGAGTTCTGCCATCTCAGCAGCCTGCAGAAGAAATGCTTTTAGTGAGAACAAGACCCAAAGTACTTGCTAAATGAAGCATTTTGTCCAAGTCCTGAATCAAACCACTATAACATCTTTCCAATAAGAAGAAAGCCTTCCTGTTAACTTCAATTCCACCAATACCTCCATGATGCAAGAGGAAAGGAAGCCAAAAAAGTTTTGCATTTCATTGTGGGTTGGGGTTTTCTTGGTTGTTGGGTTGCATTTTTTTTCTTCTCCTCCAAGCAGAGTTACAGAACTCAATTCTTTGAATCCAAACCAGGGAAAGCAATCAGTGAGCTCTACACTCATACCATCACATAAAAAGGGCAAAAGGCACTACAAATCTACTGTACAAATACACTTGTATTTACACATGTGACCATCTGCTTGAGGCTAAAAATTAAAGAACCTACGAATACAGTGCTTCCTCACTATATTCATAGCCTGGTTTGCGTCAAGAGCTTGTATGCCCCCCCTTTCACTATTTTCCCTACTGGATTTTCAGCTAACTTACCAGCTGTTCCTGGGTCTTTTGTTGATCATGGGATGCTTTCAATAGGGCCTCCTTTGCCTCTTCAGCTTCTCTGCGTTCTTTAGCCAGTTTCTCTGCTTCCTCCAGAGCTCGTTTTCTCTCCTGTTCCAGCTCCATAGCTCTGCGGGTCTGTTCTTCCAGCTCTGAAAGAATAGGGGAGCACGTTGCAAGACAGATCAAGAATGGCAGGAGAAGAGGAAAACGCCCTCATGCCTACCTGCTGGACAAGGGTTTTCCTTCAGAGGAACAGGTAAAGAAGAGATGGGAGCAATCCCCTTTCCTCTCCTTCACATTGTAACTGGAGCTGGAAGACTAAGAGCCAGGCCTGTTCCAACTCCAGTTGATTTGTGTGCAAGCACTCATCCCACAATTACATTCTTAAGGGTGGAGAACCATCCAGCGTTTCACTTAGGCAACACCACAGTAGCTCCAGCCAAGCAATTAGACAGTAATCACCACAGTATTGTCTGGTGTGATCCTTGCTACACTTTTTGATTCCTTTCTCTACAGATATCCTGGGATAAAGCTTCCAGCCAGCACAGAAACAACAGCAAGGTACTCCTTCTACCAGAGAGGCATCTTGGCTGCCATCTATTTCTTTAATGCAAATCCTTTCTCAGCAACTGCATACAGAGGGCTTACCTTCAGCTTCAGGTGGCTAAACCAGGGCCCTAACATCAGTTAGCACACAGTACTGGAGAGACACATGGCTCAGAGATGCTCATAGCTTTACTATTTGAACCCTTCTTACTCTGACTATGCATCTAAGGAAATACTGGAAGATTTCATATTACCTTGCTGAGCTTTCTTGGTTTGCTCCTCAATTTGCTTGAGTCTCTCCATTAGCTCCTCCTTCTCACGCTCAATCTTCTCCTTCTCCTTTTCTGCCAACTCCCTCTTCTTCTTCTCATTCTCCAGCAGGGCTCTAATGGGAGGAAGTCACAATGTAATTTCAAACTATTACCCAGATTGGAGCACTTCCTAGTAAGCCATGAGCACACAAGAGATGTGTATTGCAGTATTCAGATGATGAGTTTGTGCAAAAATAGAAAGCTCTGCTGGCATTCATCTCAACAGCAAGTTCATAATAGCAATGTTATAACAGAAATCTCCATATATCAAAATATGTATTAGTCCCATCAAATGGACAGACAAATCTTTAAATCCAAGAAAGTAATGCTGAGTCATATTTGTGATGAGTGCCATTACCTTCAACCCATTAGATCTACTGAAGCAGAAATCAATCTATTTTTGGTTCAAGCAGATTAAGGCATGCCAGCCATTTATCTAGCACATGATGCTACTTGTGCAGTGATCAATCAAGTCCAGGTTACTCAGAACCCTACCAACCTCTCCATCTGTTTCTGATGTTTCTCTTCCCGAGCCTGTGCTTTCATCTGCTGCACCTCAATGGTGTCTGGTTTACGTCTGCGCATGTAGAGCTCGTGGTTCCCCATGCAAAGGGCCAAGATTCGTTTGTTAATCCGTAACCGAGGGGCATAAAATACAAAGTCCTTGGGACAAGAAAAAGGCAGCATTAGACCTGTTCTTTCAGCCTAAGAATCCCCTCTGGATGCAATATGCTCCAAAACCCCAAGCTTTCGAGAATTGCTAGCAATGTTTAATTGTTAAGAATAATTGTCTAATTGCAGAATCGTCTTATTGTCTAATTGTAGAATTGGTGATGGCAGTTAGACACTCTTCTTTCAGGAATGGATTTCAAACTGACAAACAGACACAGGTCAGAAGCACCCAACATGCCATTCCAGTGTGCTGGGTTTCACTGTGACACACTCCTAGTGCCATGCACACAGCAACAGCATCACCGTTCCATTACAAACACCAGCAGGGCTGGTTCACCAGGCACACCGAGACTGTGGCTTCTCCCACCTTTCTTTCAACTTAGTTATGCAGTGCCTGGCCAGCCACATCAAGTATAACATCTTGTCTTATGCCAGAAAAGGTATTAAACATTATGACCAATGGATAAATAACTTTGTTCTGTTAAAAAGGAGCAACAGCATCAGGGAAATGCTACCAATTAGCAACGAAACAAGAATAACGCAGAGAGCAGAAGGTATTGGCTAGCACAGGAAATTACTAGGCTTTCAAGATGAAAGCATTTACATTCAGTATAAATTTGCAGAATGACCTAAAGTTTCTGCTTCAAGTAAGTACAAATCTGCAAAAGACCACCCCACATACTACCAAAGCCAACAGGCTGCAACAGAAGCATTCACCATTAACAGAGGTGCCTCAGATCCCTAACTGTATTATCAGAGAATCTGAACAGCCATAGAAGAATCAGAAACCCTAAGCAAAGAGGTTCTCCCTACCACTGACTTTAACAGTTTAAGCTTATACTGAATAAATTTCTAGCCAGAAACAAGTCACAACTATCACATTACTGCCACTACACCCATTCTGTGCATACTACCCTGAACAGATTTCCCTGCTTACATCAGCATTGACACTATTGATGAAAACCAAAACAGATCATTCAGCTAAAGTTTAATTTGAATGTTGCTTCTTACGGGTGCTTTCTTGTCAATAGGCTTGATAACAAATTTCTTGTCATTGAATGAGATATTTCGGATCTCGCTCCAAGGGAATCCAATTTTCGGTGTTAGTCTGCAGAAATGGGAAATAAAAAGAAATAAGTGAGCCTAAAGTCATTCAAAATTTTTGACTTAAAATATAAAGCTCAAAATTCTACCAAATCTACCCTCATATTTCAGTGCTCTTATGTTAACTGAAATCAGCAAACAAAATTAGTCATGCAGATAAACTACAAATACAAGAAGCAGTTTTTCAACCCTGCTTTTTTGTTTTTTTAAATGGAAAACAGAACTGGAGAATGCATCTGTGGCAGGAAGACTAAGGATACAAGTAAAACTAGCTTGATAAGATTTGAAAATTTCTTGTATTTGTTGGTCCAAAGAAGTATATTTTATGAATTATTCTGTCAATGTCAAAAGCACAGCCAAGAACGATATAGAAACTGTGGAGTTCACTTAAAGACTTGAATTCCAGAAGAAATTAATTTTGAATCCCTTTATATTAGAAAGGAGCTGAATGCAATGATGAAGAGAAGGAGTTTATTACCTATCATTCTGCTCATAAATGTTTAGTCCAAGAGCATCTACACCTAGCCAGAGTTCAGAGCCCTTCTTGTTCTTAATGCTGAAGTAGTTCACACCATACATTTCCAGATCCTGTGCAATTTTCAGGTACTCCAAGACAGCATCTTCCCTGCAGCATGTAAAAAGAAAGCAGATATTCTTTTCTGAGTCTACAAGTCATTAGAGCAAGAAGGTGCTATCTTCCTATATGGACAGAGCAGCAACAAGCTGGCAAAGGTTCTTTAAGCATCACCCTAGTAAATAATTAAAAACTCTGCAAGCTCAGTCATCTTTACTAAGAACAGCCAGCTGATGTGGACCAGCAAGGACAGAAGCACATGAACCTAGTTATTCTGAGCAAAATAACCTGAAGAATGTTAACTCAGCCTGAAGCAAGCCACAGATTTTTGTATGCATTCATACATTGCACACTACCATATTTCACACTACTTTCAATACAGCAGTTTCATACTGCATCAGTTACCTAATCATTCCTCGATGTTCCTCATGCCACACCTGGATCCTCTCCTCCCACTGGTCCTTGTTAAGCTTGTGCTGCTCCAAAACCCTAGGAAGAGTATACAGGATGTTGAAGACCAAGCAGTGCATTTATACACACAGTCACATCACTCTATAATAATGCTTCATTAAATACTCCATTGGCATCACAGCTCCCCCCCAAAGATATTCCAGCATTTACAGTTTTATTATAGGGCTAGATAGAGACACAACGGTCAATATTAAGACTTCTGACAAATGACAAGTTTCATTCAGTTGTACCTCTCCTTGTAGCATATTTTTTTGTTTTGGAGCTTCTCTCACTACTTCTGGTTAGAGTTTCAGAGTAGCAATAGGATATTTAAGATTAAAGCTCCTAATTAAATGTATACTAACCTGAATCCTCAAAGAGGCACCAGGCTATATTTTATCAAATCAATTAAAACACCTCCTACACTTAAAAAAAAACCCCCAAAACCAAACACTTTAAGGCAGAAAAGGTCTAAGACTATTCAGGTTCACTTACCTCTGTGGAAGCAGTTTGTCACTAGCAAGGTAGCCAGACTTGTGCACCTCTTTGTTGAAGTCTCCATATTTGGACTGGACGGCATAAGAAGCCAGAAGAACGGCTGTTTCTGGAGGACAATAAATGTCATCATTCAGAATTGCCTCCTTCACTTGCAGGAAGAAAAGGCGCTGTGTGATGTCCTGAATCAGCTCCTCTGCCACATCTTCTGGGTAGAACTTGGCACGGAATTTGAAAAGCAAGGGGCTTTCTTTGCGTACATCCTGCGCTGTTACCTGGAACAGAGTTAGCAGATTTTACAGCCTGTGTACCAAGTGAAGGGGAGCAGGTTTACAAAAAAGAATACAGGCATAGACTAGAAAAAAATTTCTCCTTTCCAATGAAGTAGCGAGTCGGCAGAAAAGTAAGGATTTTCAATTATTTACTGCTAAAAACCTTATCACTTCTCCCCACAGGAATTACGACAGGCCAGTAGTTATGACCAGTGCTAGGTAAGGTACTTTCCACGTTTCTCTCCAACTAAGATGCTCACAATGAGCACCACATCAGCATGTTACCAGGAAGGATAACAGATCTGGCCAGATAACAAACAGAACTATATATGCAGGAAGACCAGGTCAGGCACCATGACTCTGTATACCTTGGGGAGGGGGTATGTGGACACCACAACACCAACTCGCTAATCTCACAGTATTTCAAGTGCACAGATAGGCAAGAACAAAACCCTGACAGAAGTACAGAGACTGAATTTGTCTCTGCACTCCCAGAGACGTGAATAAGCAAAAGTGAAATCTTGGAACAAACATACCTTTTTGTTTAATTTCAGCCATGTTGAGAAGCCCTTGGTGTCTTGATACTGAAGTCCAAAAAACCAGACCTCTCGCAGACCAATTGTCTTGACAACCTGGAAAAAAGACAATTAGCAAGAGCCCCAGTCAGACTGATCTCACCAACGGCTGAGGATGTGTTAGAGGTAAGTTCAGACAAAGACAGCCAGTGTCCTGGCCTTCTGCCTCCCCTGCTGTAGTGTACATAGAGGTGACTGGGCATCTGAGGGGTCTCAAGTGTACCATATTCTGCCCTCTCCCTCAACTCCTTAAGGCTTGTTGCTATCTATAAACAAGAGCTTGGACATTATTTTCTTCAGTTATTTGCAAGCCAACATATGCAGCCAAAAAACAATGCAACAGCTCTGACAGGTTGAATAATTGCCAGGAATTAGGAGGACAGCTCCATTTTCAGGTACACCCCTCACTTATCATGCAAATGTACTATTCCTGGGCAAGTCATGAATCACCCTGCTAGGTTGTGTCCCGCTAGGCTGTGCTGCTTTAAGATTTGTATTCTACTCTACCAACAGTTGTGGACAGGCCCCTCATGCAGCGCTCTACTGAGAGGCACCACTAAGAGGAACTGCAGTGGGTAAATTGATACGCTACCCCTTGTGCCAGGACCAAGAGCCATGACAGACATTAACTACACTGCTGTGTAAGCTCTCTCTGTAGTTACTTCCTTAGCACACCAGCTGTGCTATGCAAAAAAGAGTTAAGGCGGCTTTACAGACATACTGTAACAAGAGACAAGAGCCTCATGGTGGGGCAAGACAACTGCAATACAGTGCCACTGTCAGTAAAAAGGAGAGGGAAGTTTCTCTGCAAAGAAGTTTCTCTGCTGGCACAAGGCCACTCTCTGTGCCCTGGCAAGCCTGGGATGTGCCACAGCACGCATCAAGTCTACACAGTGAAGTTCCCCCCACATCCCTCCAGAAGACCCAGGTGTTGTTCACAAACCAGCAAACAAGACACTTACTCATCATCTCCATTACCAGATAAGGAAGGGGAAGGGAGAAGACAACTGTCTTTAAGTCAGCATGGTTCCTAAAGTGTGACACTGTCAGCTGTTTTTACACACCATCCAACTCAGGCCTGCTCAGAGCTTCTCCCTTTTAAAGGGGCTAACAACTATAGGCAGGGAATGAGCCTTGCCCTGTGAAAACCAGCTACCAGGTCAGTTGATATAATTTTGTATTGTCCTAATCCATGTTTTGTGATTCTCCCTAAATGCCTACTTCCTTTTAAATTACTTCCTTCTTGAATCCTAAGGATGCACACTGTTCTCTTCTGACATGATCTTTAGCTTTGGCAAGATACAACACCAAGGACACAGGTTCCCCGCAAAGACATCACTGGTTAGATTGTTTAGAGCTTGGATCAGACATTTCTTCCGGCCTTCCAAAAGCAGTATTAGGGCCTTTGTTCCTTTCAGGCATGAAAAACATTTGCAGTTTTCAGCAGAGACGTGCCATTAGTAGCATACACAGAGAGAGACAAAACCTACACGAGGTCATGTAGTCTATGTACATCATCCCACTGGGGTCCCTGAAATTTTTCAGTCTGTCATTGCTTGAACATGAACTGGAGAACTGGGCTGGAGCCCCTGCAGACCCAAGGGAATGTGGGGCATACAAACCTTCACTTGTGCATATCACACAGCAGGATGCACACAGCTAAGGAGGCTTTGGGAAAAGAATCAGAATTTGCTGTGTACATTGAAAGCAGGTGGTACAAGGAGGGGAAGAAAGGCTGTCCTAGAGCCCAAGGATAGCTCTGTTCTTGGCAGCATTGATATGAATGAGATGGAAGCTCCTCACTCCACTGCATACGCCTGCTTTCCTCCCTTCCACTTGCCAGCAGCTTATGCCTGGGAATTCAACAGGCTGGACTGCAAGCAAGGAGCTGAAAGGCACCACACTGTGGCCCGACACAAAAGGACTTTTATATTCCACAGCAGAAGCCTGCACAGCAATAGCAGAGACAACAATGAACTGGGCAGAGGAGAGGGAAGACTGCACAGCACACAACATCGCACTCCCAAGCTGCCACTGAACCAAGGCAAGGAGGATAGTCCTCCTCCCTTCTCAGCTTTAGCAGGTTATTTAGTTCCATTTAGCAAGAGCAAAAACATGAAGAAACAGCTTTCTATAGCTGTAAGGAGTCTTGCTGGCAGTTAGCAGCATAATTGTGTCTGGGGGTGTACAGCATTCAGCTACTGGCAGTGGCTGAGGCTGAAGAAGAGCTGGCACACAGGATGGGAATATAGAGAGTATTATTGAACACACACCAAAATACTTAAAATACCTAAAGTCTACATTCTCATCTGGAGAGCAAATCTTTCCTTCATACCAGGGGGAGCCCCTGGGTCTTATTTAGCCTGCAGGATAAGGCTTGGTCTACAACTAGCAACAGACTGCATGCAGTTTCAAAATCCAGATGTCCTACAGTACCTTGACTAGCTACAATAAGAGTCTTCATCAAGTAGTACCTTTAGCTTAAAATTCTACTTACTAAGCAATACTGCCACAGGGAAAAAGGTGCATTTCTGGTGACTCACTTCACCTTCTTCAGACAGTCTAAGCATACACTAGTAGGGTTTTTTTACTTATGTTCACAGAAGAAACACAAGGTGTTTCAGGTAACCCTTTCTCTCGCTTGTCCTTACTCCATGTTTTCCAGTTCTGCATGACAACTCCTGTCCTTCCCCTCAGCATTCACCCACCTCCCTCCAAACTATGTTCCTGCCATTGGGTGCTGCTCTACAGCAGAAGATGGAGCCATACACAGCCTCTTAAATGTAGATTTTAACATAATGATGATTGCTGTCATTCTCATCCCAGGAAATACACCACCACACTGCCGAACAAGTGTGGATTCTGCATGAAATTATTATCCACACACAGGTAAGACCAAAGCATGGAAGCAGGGGAGAACACATTCCACTCGGACCAAGTTCCTGCACCAAAGGCCAAATCACCTCAGGCTATACCACAGCACAGGTGTCTTGAACACTATCCTAGTTAAAGGTGAGGTAGGTCTCTCTTCTTTTCTATGACAGACACGTCAAGTACTTCTGAGAGAAAACTGCCAGCAAACCTTATTGCTGGAGACTCCCTGAACTGGCACCACACCTACAGTTTCATATTCCATAGTCAAAACCAACTTAGAACATGGTCTTCCAGGTACCTGAACTTAACATGCAAGGTAGGCTTCATCTACAGACACAAATATTTAACTGTCCCCTTTCCATTTAGCTGACGGAGGTAACTTTCCCTTTCAAAGTACTGTAACGCCAGAGTGCTAAATGACAGGATCTTTTGAGTTTCTGAACTTAGTACAGTTTGCCACTGATCTCCTTAGCAACAAGCAGTCCATTTTTAGTTGGATTACTGCTTTTCTGAAAGTCAGTGTTTCCACATGTTCCCGTGAAATTTGAGACTCACCACAAGCCTTCATTACAGGAACAAGAGTTCTGGGGTTTGCTGGAGGAACTGGCCACTGTCCCAAGACTTGGTGCTTTCTACCATGAAACTCCCTTAGTGAGTTTTTTGCTCAGCACTTTCATCTACTGGAGCAAGGGTTCCAGAACCATTTCCTATGTGTTTAAACACAAACAGGTAGGACCTTTCCACGGTTAAAGGCTTCTCTACAGTCTCCCTCCCCACAAAGCTTAGTTTACAGGCCATGAGACACCAATCACCTTTATTCCAAACACAGCTCAACTCAGCTGGAGTTAACCAAAAGTCAAGAGGGATTTAGTCAGCCTGTGCTGTAAGCTTTAGCAGCCATGAAAGTAGAGACTGACAAACTGGTAGTCTACAAAACCACTAAACTCACTGCAGCAGATGAGTTAAGCAAGATGGAAACCCCTAAGCATTAACAAGGTTTCTAGCTGCACAGCTACCTCAATGGCCATGCAGCCAGAAAAGCAATGCAAGGCAAGCCAGGGCAGGGCACATGAACTCAGAATCTTAAGGGATCTGGCTCTTCGTGAAATCTGAAAGATCCTTAAAAATCAAAAAGAAAAGAAAAAAAACCCCATGACCCCCACATACTCCACTATGTATAAAAGACTCGATGCAGGACATAAAATACAGCATCAGTCACCAGGTTTGAAGTGTGCAGAGAGACACTTATTGTTACAATTTTAGCCCATACCTGAGCATGCTTTTCTATTACAAGCTTAGTTTTGATGCCAGAAACTCAAAAAATGATGAAAAGCCTCTTAGGAAGGTTAACCACATGCTTTTAAGGTTTGAAGTGACAGATATATTAAAGTTTTTCTCACAGCACATTTTCACACGGTGACTTGGCTTCATGGCTCTTAATTGGACAAAGATCACCATAAAGGAGATTGGATGCTACTGGTTACTCTAAAGGCTTGTTCTGAAGTGGCATGTTGAAGCCAACATCGCATACACTTTGCTATGTCCAACAGCTACCACTGGAAGGACTGAAGTTTACATGGTCAGCTACAGACTCAGAGAGCTCTAAGCACATCACTGAGAAGCACATCTGTTCTGAACCTGGAGAAACAGAGTTCATCTAAGGTTGGGGAAGGAAGTACTGACTGAACAGCTGAGTAACCCCAACTCATTATTAAGAAGATCCTGACGTAGGGCCTATCAAACGGGTAGAGATTCCCACCGACTGCATTCACCACCCAACAGACCTAGCACAGCAGACAGACAAAAGTCCTCCACTAGAGCCTGGAAAGAACAAGGGGCTCTGAAAGGAATGAAAGAGCAAGGCACCAGCAGGCTCCAAGGTCAGAAGTGACCCCAAACAAAGCATTTGAGAAGCAGCTTCATACAGCACATGGGGGACACACAAGTAGGCAGTGTGTTTTCATACCGCAGAGGTCAAAGCAGTTGAGGATTCTGTGACTAGTGTGCACTACTCCGAGCCTGCTGAGCAGTCTGTCAGCTGCAGCAGGCACTAAGCCAGAGCATTTCCATGAAGGTGTGCCAGCCAGATGTGCAATACTTGTGCAAGCAAATTAGTCATGTCTCTCCTTGTCCAAGGTACAGGCAAGCCCCCCCCCCCCCCTTGCCCCACAACAGGCTAAAATCTCCCTGATTCACGCTAGAAGCAATTTACTCAAAAATAAAGGATGTTTAAGAAGAAAAAGACTGGAGGAACACAACTTCAAAGCCATCCACAACAATAAGTAACTAAGAAGTTTCACCAGAGAAAAGGTTAATCTCTCACGTGTAGGACACATACAACGCAAAGCACTGCTTTAAGTTTACAGACTAGTCTCCAGACCAGCTGCACTTCAGTCCAATACAGAAAAGGGTCAGAGGAGGAAAACAAGTAGCTATCACTGTTTCAGTACCTGTGCTCTACATCCCCAGGAAAGCAGTATTTCAAGGTACCTGGGAAGTAATGAGGCATACCCCATCCTTGAGCTCTTCTTTTAGTCCATCACTGGCAGCTGAGGAATGGGAGCAAAGTTACTGTTCTTGCTAGTGAGTCGGTAAGCACTGGAGTTCAGCAGCTGGTGTTAAGAGGTACATAAGCAAAGCTGCAAAAGACAGACAGTACAGACCTCCTGTCTCAATTAATCCAGGTTTTGTCCATGCACACAAGCCTAGGGTATTTCAGCTAAAGCTGTACAGTTACAAGCCTAGGAAGTAGGAAGAGGTCTAGTATAAATCATGGTGTTACTGCAGTGTGTATATCAGCTCAGTGGTATTGCTACATCCAGCCACTCTCAGGCAGAAACTACTTCTTACAAAGCAGGGAAACATCTGAATTGTTCTGTCACTACAAAAATTCACTCTGGAATTTAGCCAAGTGGGAAAGAGAAAGACAGGAACATTTCTACCTCGAGCCCATTCACCTATTATTACTATGGAACTTTAAACTCAAACTGTTTCTCCTCATTAAGGTAATACCTAGCTACAAACTTTCCAAAAGTCTTCCGAATCCTATTCAGGGTGGGTCAGAATTACGTGTGGCTTAATGAATATATTCACCTACCTTTATACACAAAAGGTGGAAACAAATGCTGCCTAAATGTTACTGAACAAAGCCAGTGGATTATACCGAGGTAGCCATGCAGCTAGAAAGCTTGGTAATGCTTAGCAGCTTCTTTCTTACTTAGAACAGAAAGCTCAAAGTGAAAGGACACCCCAGGGCAAAAACATGCTGGATATCCTAAATTTTTTCTGTAAAAGAGTCAAAAGTCAGAGTTCACACCAGAAGCTCAGTGCGCTGCAACAGCAAAACCATTAGTCTGCTTTGTACAGGAACTTTCCCTTCCCTCAAAAGACCATTGATGAAAGCAGCTCCTTTTTCAGAACCAGCATCATGGAGAAAATACTAAATTATCAAGTCCAGGAGCACAACACAGTTTAAGGGACTTAGAAAACAAACAGACGTAACTTTTTTCTTACATACCCCTTCACGGGATCTCAGACCACCTAAGGATAGAAACTGAGGCAGAGTGAACAGATGAGCAGTCAGAGAGCCCCCACTGCTCAGTCCCTGTTCACAGTATCAGCAGGGACTGTCCCCAGCACTGAACTGTCCTTTCACAGGAACCAATACACACAGACAGCTCAGCCATATGGAACATATTGGATATATGATAGCTGACAATATATTCAAAGCTTTATCTCTATCCTAAAGGGAGCAAGTTTAGTATTTATTGTCAGCTCACCAGAGGCTCTCATGTTTTGGTTTGGTATTCAGTTAGTTTTTTATGCAAAGATCAATCTGTTTGAGCAGGTCCATATACAACAAGTACTTATTTTCCTTTATGTGTAATGTCTCTTTTGCAAAAGAAAAGCTTTAAATTTTCCATCGGGGATGGGGGGGGTGATAAGACAGATGACAGTCTGTTGTGTATCTGCATTCAGAGATCAGATCAAATGTCTTCCATTGTGACAGAAGTTGAATGGTTATCTCATTTGCAATTAGTTCTCTTAACTGTAAGAGGCCAATGATTAGATTGCAGGGCAGCAACAGAAACTGGGCCACTGGACCACTCACATAGCAATAGCCCTCAAAACTCCTAATTCATGCTAGAGATGGAAGACTTTGGACATTCCCACATCTACTGCCAACTCCCTACCTGCTCACAAGGTTCAAGCCCTGGCAGAGGGCTAGTCTTTCTACCACCGCTATGGTAGTACCACAGTACCACCACCTACCACTGTTGTAACTAATCTTTTAGTCAAAGCCTAGATATCTGCTACTGGTGAAGCTCTAGGACATTCATTTCAGTATCAGCCTTATCAGGAACAAGCACCACTACGTCCACAAGGAAATCTGTTATAGGCAGTAGAAAACAGTTTAGTTGTTATTCCAGCGAATATAATGCATGGTCAGTATAAAGAGATGGTATCAACGAGACCTTTTAGAAACAGCAAATGTTTAAAACTAGCTTCAGACACTTTTTTCCCCACTTTATTTCCTCTTCCAATTCCACCTACAATCCAATTTAACTGAAGTAAACACTGCCTCACTTATATTAGCAACTTAAACACTCAGTTCTGCAACACTATTTGCTTTCTCCCTTGGCAAAGTGTTTACTATGGAAAAAGCAAAGCAAAACCTCTGTTTAGACAGGTGCTGCATGTAACACACTGCAGGGAGGAGAACGGGCAGCTGTTTGAGAGCATGACACAAAGGAGTGAAATCAATTACTAAGACATGAAGAGCTGCCACACTGGAAACGTGATCGGATGCTTCTCAGAAAGAAGCTGATGAAGCCCAAGTCTGCCACTGCAACGTCAGTTTGCAGCAGAAGCCACAGATGACATAGATGACATAGATGACATAGAACTGACTGAAAATATGTGCAGATTAAAAATGTTACTGACTTCAGTAGTATTGTTTCTCAGCACCTTGTGCTTTGCTTGGATACATCAGAAGACAGATATTGAAAAATAATCATAGGAAACATCCACATGAAGAACATCCCCTTAAAAAACCAGTTCATTTTTCTACGAACTTGAGGGGTATGTCACCTCAGCTTCACTGGCAAACACTCTCATGAACTAACTGGCAGAATTCCATGTCATACACACAAATTTTGGACAGAATTCAGCTCTCACTTCTAGCAATCAAAACCTGTCCAATTTGAAACCACACAGGGCTAAAATATGAAGGAGCTACTACATACTAAACACAGAGAGTTACACTCCAATTCAGAACTTTCTTGAAAACCTCTCTACTTTTCCCATTATGAAAGGATGCTCTTTTAGTAAAGCCTAGGATCTCACTCCATTCCCTCTGTTTCAGGGCTAGGCTACAAAGAGCAATACATCATCCAGTGCTGAATCATCCAGCTGAGTACAAGAGAAAGTAGTAGTTTGTGGTTAAAGGTTTTAAAAAAAAAAAAAGTAAATTTAAATTATGTTTGCTGGCCTCAAATAAAATAACTGACTTCTGTGGGTGGATCAGTCCTTAATTTTCTCTCTTCCTTATGATAGGTACTATGCAGCGCTGGCCCCAGAACACTTAGCACTACTGAACCACACCCACATCTAACATATCTGGTCTGGCAGTTTCCTTATGTTGTCATTAATCCAAGATTCATTTTACGTTTCTTTAAGCTATGAACTTACTGTTTGGATTTTTCTCCAAGGAGCAAATCCATGGCCTTTAGAACTACAGCAGAGAAACACAGTGGAGCCTGTTTCACCCACTGCAACTGATAATGTCGTTGTTCTGCTGCTCCGACTCTGGACTGCACATGCCTCTCTGCTTCTTTTTGGCCAAAGCAGGAGGAAATTTGACTAGGCAGGGAATGCAAGGGAAGGCTGAAGCACCCTATGCAGACAGCCCATCGCAGTAAAGTATATATATATATATATAAAATATATAAAGTATATCACTGTGCTTAAGATTCCCCCAGGGCCTGATGGAGTACAGAATATCACTTTACCTGCACTTAAGAGTTGCAGCAGCATTTGAAACCCAGCTAACCCTCTCCTGTTTTAGAGACCAACTATTCTCTGGAATCAGTTACGCAATGACTGCAAGTCAGTCAAACAAAAACAGCTTACTAGGTCCTCCGTAAGACTTTTCTTATTAATTAAGACTGCAGATATATGCTGCTTTCCAACTACTATTATTGTGAGCCATGGCACCAATTCAGTTCACCAGAAGTAAAAACAGCTCCTAACATGTTCCTGGAGATTAAAAAGTGTCGTAGTTTTGGGAAAAAAAGTGTGATTTCTTACTGTGCTGAGTTCTCTTGAAGTTATTCTATATAGTGACACACAATCTTTGAAGTCCTTTAGAAATTGTTCGCTGTTGCCTCAATTGAATTACCATGTCCGTATCAACTTTATATCTTCTGCAGCCTCATTGCTTACCTGATCGAAGAGTTGCTTCCCTGTAGTGTTGGGCTGGATGGCAAACTCCAGCTCAGCATCCATGGTGGTAACACGCACACTGATCTGGAAGACAGAGAAATGCATCACTACAACATATGCTCTGAGTGATGCTCCCCAGTAATGAAACCCAACATCTGCTTAATGCCAGCGACTAGCCCTCATGCCTCTAGGAACTTCACTGCCAGCAATCACAGTCTTCTCCTCTACCAGCATGGTGCTGCCTGTTTTCCTGTAGAATACAACTTTCCTGTTTTGCAGTATGTTTATCCTCTCTGTCCCTACAAATATCCACGTGTGCTGACATACATGAGAGCCATTTACAGCTTATGAAGTCTTTCTGATGTCTTTCGCAAAAGCAGAAATATTCTAAAACTTGGTACACACAAATAAACATCCAACCCTTCTATTTGAAGGATGAATGTCAAGGAAGTCCCCAGAAGCATAAACAACTCAGCCTGCTACAGAAGACTAGTCAATACTAATGGTACTCTTTCAGTCTCCATGGGTATTCAGAGAAATTATAAGGTACAAGCCCTGCCATACCCCAAGGGCAGTGGGTATGAAGCAGACAGGATGCAAGGATGCCCTCACATACTAAGACAAAAAGGCTGCATGTTGAACTAACATAAAAACTAACGTGTGCAAATACTTCACATAGCAGTAGAACTGCCTACTGCTTTCCAGTTCTTTCAGGGAGGTACACTGCAGGATCAGTTTAGGTGTCATTTAATATTATATGTCATTTAATACCGCAGCTAAGATTTCATTACAATAATAGCCTTTGATGCAAGATCATGAATGGTCTTCCAGAAGAAACATTATATGATGCACTATTTAGACAGAATGTCTCACCAACACATTTTCTCATGTGAAATGAAAGTGTGGCAAGGGACTGCAGCAAGAGAGTTTGCAGCTTCATCCCACAGAAACAGGAAGACACACATACACTTTTCACTTCTCATGAAGCAAGTTAAACAGCAGAGACATTTCACCTGAAATGCTAGTGTAAAACATTGCCAAATCCATTCAAAACTGATAATTACTGGAAAACATGATTTAGACTCTTGGGGCTAGACAGGAACACTCCTGCCTGAAGGCAGATGCCTTAACTTTAGGCCAGGCAAAGTGAGGTCTGCAAGCAAACCAAGCTGTCTAAGAATACAATTTTATATGCATGCTCATCAACTGAAAAAGGTAAAGATAATTCACAATTTATGGACACAAACTGTAGATATTGAAACAGTTTGATCTAAAACATTTTTACATCAAAGTTTCAAGGCTTGAAGCTGTACACAAGATATTCATGGTGCACCAAACCACAGCACACAGGCCTTGCATTAACAGTTCTCAACTCTTAATGCAAGACCAACAACTGTTTACCTCAGATCAATAAATCCTAATTTCTTTGCTCTTCATTGCGATCAATCCTCTTAGCACGCTCCAGCGGCCTTCCACTGGTAAGCGGTGGAGGGGATTATGCTGTGAACAGTTTTAAGAACAACTCAAAGTCACATTTAGTCTATAAGCTGACCACATGACACTAGAGACCAAAAAAAGCAAGAGTAAGAGAAAGATTCAAGGAACCACACAATACCAACGTGATGATAGCAGATTCTGATCCCTGTATTCCTACCAAGCATAGGGACAGATTTCACATCTTGTTGACTAAGAAAGCAGCAGCAAACTGCAATAGAACTACAACCAGGTTGTTTTCCCCCAATAAGCAAGAAGCACTCTGCTACTTAAGTCTAGGTAAGTGCTGAAAGAGACCACTAACTACACATCAGAATATTTTTTGATGTTTCCCAAAAAGCCTTTTTCAGACTAGGCACACCACTACTGTGTATTTGATATCCTCTCAAGATGAAACAAAGTTTTCAGTTTAGCTAAAAATTCTGTAAGGTAGGCTTAGCACAACAAAGCTGAAGTCAACATAAACTGCAGTTCTAGGTGTTGCATGCACAAAGAATGCCGTTTAGCTGTTACTGGAACAAAGATATCATGAACAAGCAGGTCAGGAATAGGATGGTTTTGAAGCCCTCTAAACCTTCTGACACAAAGAAGTCAAACTAAGGAAAAAGCATCCCACAGAAGTAGCAAGTAAAGAACAAATGACCTAAGCTCATAAGAATGAAGCTTTATTTAAAATTAGCAGCTTTCAATAGCATGTAGTTGCCTTAAGTTCTCTAGGTATACACCTCCCCAAAATTATTCTCTTCAAGTCCTAGACCTTTACAATGGGCTAATTTCACAGTACTTTGGTGAAACAAGAATCCAGTCACTTCTTAGAAGGGCTAAACATTCCCTAAAATAGCTTTGCTACTTACACTTGGAAGCAGTCTCTTCCAGCAGAAAGAGCGCTGGCCTTTAATCCTGATTCACCCAGTACCCACCAGCAAGAGCAAAGCTGTCCATAAGCCACATCCAAGTGTAAGAGGGTTTACATTAAATGAGCCATTAAGTAACACATTGCTTTTCATTCATTTAAAGTATTTCCTGTTCACCTAAAACAGTAACATACTAGCTACCACGAAAGCAAAATAGTATTTTTGCTCTACTGTTTATGGATAAAGCCCACTAGCTACTATTCTCTTGTATCATCTGCATAGGTGATTGAGGGCCAAATATCTCAGCACAAAGGAAGCACCAAAAAACAGAACTGAAACATTTGTGGCAGCTTTTTACAACCTGTGCCCAAATACCTCTTTGAGCTATTTAGAGCAAATCACATCTTAAAATTTAAAATAAAGCTACCTCAGTAACTATCCCCATAATTCATGCAGAATACTTAAGACTCCCATCTCTATAGCACATTGAAATAAAGTCCCACATTGGAACCAGCAAAATTCCTTCACTGTTACTAACTTAAATACTCTTGAGCTATCTGACACAATACCTCCTTCAATCAGTACATGCAACAGCCAGAGATACACTTCTACAGCCCTAGTGGAAGCCCCCAGTGCTCCAGGTGAGTAACCAATCTAAAGTTTAGGAGCAGCAAAGTTTTGAATGGGTCTGTGCTTGCAACTTCAGCCTGATCTAAGACAGCAGAAGCTGAGATACCACAGGAAACAGGCTTGTGCTTTGGAGGACCACACCCCAGTAGTGCTGCTTCCCTGAGCTGAACAGTTTTAACACGTTCAAGAGCACACTGCTGTGAACTGTCAGCAGAATGAGCTGGGGAGAGCACGTCCTGGGCTGTCCCAGGGACATTTTAACCATGAGCTGTGTAGTAATTTAATTCTTGGCAAAGAAGTTAGTTTGCTAACCTTTCAAGCCTGGAACTTGTTGAGCCTCCTTGGTGTGAAAACAGCACACAGGAATTTCCCCTGCCCCCCCGGATGCTACCAAGCCAGGGGTGGTTTTGCTTTTCCAGTTCACAATCACCAGCTCAAAGTGAGGTTTCTACCATTTCAGGTGGTGGGAGGCACTGATCTTAATGTGCTCTGCCTGTGGCACAGACAATCTACAAGAACAGATCTACAGACCGCTATAATCTCTACCAGACAAGTATGTTGCAGGCACTGCATGTTTACCTTCATCCTTCTCATTCATTTGAAATCTCAGTTTAAGTAAAACCACTTTACTGAGGCATTCACAGCCAAGTACTGACCAACACAGATGTTACATACAGCAATAAAAATGCTATCGCAAAACAAAGCCAACATGATCCAGTCCCATCAGAATCCAGACTTTTTTGTTTTGTTCCTTGAGAGTTATCCTGCCAAAGCACTTTTAAACCATCTATCTAGTTTACCACCACTGCTTATTCTAAGAAAAGCCTCAAGATTCATTAGCATTAAGCTTTTGTATTTTGTATTTCTAAACCATCTAATGAGGTTTTCCTAGGTTTGAGGGCTGGCATAACCATCAGCATGCTTATAATTTGGGTTGCAAACAGAACAAAATGCTCCTCAATAAGATATTCAACTTGGACTGCTGAGCATATACAAATTTAGTTCTGTCACTCCAGAAAGGTAAGGTGCACACTGTTGAGACAGTGCCAGAGAAAAAGACATTGCTCACCGGTGATTAGATCACAAGGCCTATGGTGGCAGCACTCATCCCCAAGTACACTATACTCCTACTCCAAAATTTATCATTAGTAAACTTTTGTCCTAAACTTTCAACAATCACGAGGTGTTTTCAGAAGACTTACTGGATTTCATCAACAGATTTAGCAAAAATATTATCCTAAGGCAGTAATTTATACTCAGACCCTTTTTAAAGCAATTCATTGAATTTTTTCCATCAAAGCATTTATAATGCACTTACTGCTGCATCGAAGTGCAGTTCTCTAAATTCTGCGTAGATCCTTAACTATCACAAACTAGTTTTATTCTAGTAGGCAGCCTCTAAATAGTCTCGTCTTTCCAAAATCATTTTTTTCCCATACAGACAGCTAGGAATACCATATCAAAAGCTTCCACAGGCAATTTTGCACATTATAGGAACAGTCAAGTATCACATTTCAACAGGTAAATTTACACTCACCAAGCTGAAAAAAAATAGTCCATATTCAACCGGTTCATTTCATAAGAGCTACAGGAAAAGAGCTAGAAAACTAGCAACTCTTCCTCTTCTCTATGTAAGGAATTACCATAGTTCTACCAGTCTAAGCACAGCTAAAGCTTGCCACTACCAGAGCATATTAAAGAGCTTCCTGCTGCCAAGGACAGCATTGTGGTGAGTGTGATACCTCCTGCACATACAGTACCTCTTGCATGTAAGAGACACCCCTTCCAGCCCCAGAACAGCTGCAGCCAAACAAAGCCCCCTTTGACCAGCGAAAGCTTTCAGAAGCTATAGGCCACCACCCTCCCCCCCCCATGGTGTTCAGCAGTCTACGAGAGAGATTTAATAGACAGTGGTACCAAGGACCTATTTGTAGCATTTTTTCAGATATTTTAATATTGCCCATATACTTTGGAGTCTCACTTTTTGCCCCACTGAGATTCTAAATAAGTTTTACTAGTAGCAGTTATTGTCAGGTATCTGACAGGTTTCTGAGTGAGCCCTACTAATAATGTGCTACAACAACTTCCTTAGATGAAAATGTATAGCTGCATATGGCAGAACAAACAGGAAAGACTGACACCATCATGCTCAGTAACAGATGCGTTGCTTATATTGATTCAGCAGCACGCTGAGGAGTGTGAGCAACAGAACAGACAATTCTGTTTGTCATAAATTGAGACAGGAATAGAGTACTAGGAAATTCATGCCAGAATAATGAGTAGAGTCAGCACAACAGAGTATTGACCTCTACAAAACCCTGACCCTGAGCTAAAGTTTCTTTCCTCCTTGCATTTCCTGAATGCAAGGAAGCTGTGATACCCTGCTGGGCTATATGCTTCAACCTTCAGATACTCCTGCTTCCCAGGTTCAAGCCACCAAGTGAACTATTCCTGGAGAAAGTGGCATAGGGAAAACTCATACTTTATTGCAAATTTGACTGTTACATAACAGAAGCAAGTTCAGTTAAGAAGAAATTCCAGACCAACCTTTGTAGCCTCCGTGCTATAGGGCACCAGTTTACCCAGTAGTTACTGCATGTGAAGACACTAAACAAATACCATGCATCAGTTCCAAGAGGTCTAGCCAGAGAAACACATCAAATCCAGCTGCAGTTGCATGAACTCAAGATCTCATAAGGTACCTTAATAATCTAAAAACCTCCCCAGTTTCAGCTTTCAGCAAGATTCACAACAATATGGTAAGTTTAACAAGAATTGTCCCCCTGTTCATCAGAATAAGCAAGTAAAATCTGGAGTATGAATGCTCCGCAGTGCTGTACTTCCCACCATGCTGGTCAGCCAACACAGGCCCACACAGCAGAGCATACCAGTGCATAGTGCTTTCCACTGCCTCAGAGGGGCAGCAGAGGTGATGCCCCACACCTCCAGCATCCACCATACTCACAGACATCTGGCTCCTTCCTGCACACAAGCACCCTGGTGAAACAGCCCTGGGTCCTCTGTGTCAGGAGGAGGCTGGAATCAGGTCATGTGAAAGTGCTTGCAATTTCTCAAGGGATTACACTTAATTAACCAAGCCCCCTTCCAGCAGTCTTAAAGGGCCTTTTCATACCTCTAAGCTCATCAGGGAACAGAACAGCAGTAGTGACACCACACTGGAGCCCCCAGAGAGAGGTTAACCCTCCCAGCAGCTCCTGTGAGCTTCCCAGCTCTCTCTACTGTCCCCATCCTGCTCCACTGGGGACACGGCGCTTCTCATTTGACTGGAGAGCAGGGCAGGGAATAAATCCACAGGAGGTGTGCCATCTCACCCCACTATGACAATTTGAATTAAGCCATCACCAAAAGAGAAAGCTTGCCCACCTCTGATGCACTCAGTACTTGTGAGCCAGAACTAGGGCTTACATCTTATATAGTGTGTGGCTTTCTTTAGGTACCTAAGTAAAGCCTGTAGCAGGACTTTACCCTTTAAAGCATCCCCAATTATTTTAGTGCAGAGCCTGAAGACCTCTGTCTTCAATAACAGCTGATGTTACTGAAAAATTAAGATATGTATGTGCAAAGTAGCTCAATGTTAAGACTAAAAATGGACACAAGCAAAGATCATTATCTGAAAACACTTTACTAGTTACAATACCCTCATGACTGCTGTAAGAGATAAGCATTTGAAGTAAAAATGATTTAAAAAAAAGTTAATCACTTGAATTGCAGCATGATTACCATACACCAGCAACTTGGCTGAATGGTAACCTGAAGAAAAGGTGGGAAAAGGCACCACTGGCTGCCACCCCAGGACAGGCAGTTCCATTGGCTCTGGTGCAGCCCGAAGCCGTGGAAGGTGCTGGCCATGCCCTGCTGTGGCAGCACAGCCTGGTCTGCAGCAGGGAAGGGGCAGCTGCTGCTGCTCAGCTTCACAGCCCCGCTCTTGTGTAAGCACCTGCAAGCCTGGTCAGGGAAGAATTCAGGTTAAATTTAGTCAGATTTATGCTCACACGTCTTATTCCTTCCCTGTGAAAGGAGCGTGGCAGCAAGCCAGCTTGGATTCAGAAGCTGCTCTGGAGCCACACCTAAGTCACATTAGAGCTATGTCCCCACCACCAGCAACTGCTCTTAGTCCCCACAAGGCAAGATGGCTCTTGTGGACAGCAAACCACATTCTCCTACCCCCTACACAGCATGGCTTCCAGAATCATTAATGTTCCCAAGTTAAAGCTACTAGATTGTAATTCCTCCCTTCTCAACCAGTCACATCCTACCAACGGTGTTTGAACTCTGTGCCTGCTAGCAGCCTGCACGCTCTCCACAGGGTAAACAAGTTTCGGTCTGAGAAAAGGAGTTGCAAGGTGCGAGTACTAAGCCAGGAGAAGCAGCCAGGGTGGATCCCCACATTTAGGCAAGTTCAGATACTTGTGTGCAACTTATTACACAACTTACTCCCAACTTTATGCAACGGATCAATTCCTCTATTTTTGCCATTTCCTTTTTCAGAAATAGATTCTTCACGTACCTCCCTTTGCTTTCCTGTAGCTGTTCCAAGTCATTAACATTGCCATTTTCTGTTTCTGTAGAGATAGTTTGAAGAAACCCTTGGAATAACTATTTTTGTACCTGTTGTTTGAACGACTTACAGAGAACATCCTTTACTAGTTAAAACCCAGAAGGAAATTAAAATATCACGGGGAAAAAAACTGGACCCCTTTTCCACAACATCTGGATGAGGCGGCAAAACTTGAAGAAAAATCTAGCCATATGCATTTGCCATCATTCAACCTTTACAATCTGTGTAGCTCTGGGTTTTGTTTTGGAGGTTGTTTGTTTTGTAAACATCATTTTTTGTGCCCTAGAAGGTGCTTTCCTCTGAAAAAACACTACACACCCACTATGGCCTCTGCACACTAAGAGTAGGGTTGGCAGCTGTACTTCACATGTCAGCTTAACTATGTCCCATGCTAAAGCTCTTCAACCTAAGGGCAGTTCAAAGGGCAGTGGACGCGTTTGAATGCCAGAGGTGGTATGGTGACATTTCTCACTATTTCTCACAGCTATTATGTGCCCCTCCTAGGCAATCCTACTCACAGCTTTACAAACACATATTTTGTGCCACCCTCCCTTCCACTGTACACTGCACAACACTGTTATGATCCTGGCTGTGACTGCAGTAACTTGACCAGCAAAACAGTCCCTACAGTCGCCACCACGACCACCAAAAGCACTTCAGATTTTCTGAGAAGACTCTTAGAAGCCAACTTTCCCCCACCTGTAACCTTGCCTTAGTCAAGTTCTTCCCTCCCCATTCTCACCCCAACGGCAGGGGATTTCCCAGTACTGTATAACAGTTGCAAAGACCCAGTTTGAGGGGCAGTCAAGACAGTTAGCCAGGAAGTATTTCCAAATAGCCAAGGAGCTTCCCAAACCTAGAATCCAGTGGATGTCTGCCAAAATCACAAGCAGCTACTTTGCTGGAAGGGGCTCAAAACAAGATTGAGACAGGATGCTAACAAGACAAGTGTGAGCTGCACAGAAAGTACTTGAGATTCATGAGCTAATAGACTAAATACTCAGTCTCTATGTACAGGTCTTAAATTCAGGTGCAGTTAAGACCTGGTTTAGAGATATCTTGAAATTGAGGGCAAATAAAATAGCTATGCTCTGACACTCTTCTTATCATTAAAGACACTTTCCACAGGGAAGAAAGCATGATAACTTGTGATCAAGCTCTTCCTTCTAAAGGACTCGTGTCTGGATAAAAAGTCTCAGCATGCTTATCTATTTCACATGCTTCTCTCCGTCCTTCAACCAAGACACTCCTAGCAGTTTAGCTCTGGTAAAGAACACAGAGCTGAACACAGAGCTGCCTGTTCCAGGCACCCCGAGCATGGCCTGGGTGTGGCACATCAAGTTCTTGGCCAGCTCACAGCCCTCACTGAAAGTCTGAACAATAGCCAGACTTCTAGGAGCTAGAACACAGTCTTACTGTGGGATCTGACTGCCCAGACTATGAGCCATCCCTCCAAATTTAACTGCAGGCACAGTCAAGGGTGAAGTAAAGCTGTTTCATCATCCTGTGATTTTCAGTTTTATCATTTCCAGCATGCTAGACTAATCCTGCAATTTCCTTTCAGTACAGGGTCTCATTTAGGCTGGCTGCATTTTCCTATCTACTTAGCTCATAGTTCTCTAAAATGCAGGATTTATTTTCTTTTTATTCCACCACTTCTTTTTAATATCCAGTTTCCCCACCCACACTTGCTTCCCTCACCACCAACTTATTTTAGGTTTTAAATAGTTCTGTTGGGACTGTCCATAGCTTATAAAACACCAGCTGGTGATTGCTGAAGTACCCTTTGTTATTTTGAGTTCCATCTAATTCAAGTATTTGGGCTTTCTTAATATAGATGAGAGTAGCTACAGCACTACGATACACAGCACCCCATGTCCCCAAAGGCTCCTGAAGGGGCACAGAGCTGCAGGGGAGCAGTGCCAGCACAGGCAGTGTGTGTACCCACCTCCCAAACAGCCTGCACGCCTCCCAATCACTCCTCATGTCCATACTCCACAATTACACCACAAGCAGAAACAAAGAACGAAATCAGGGTGGGAATAACTCATCCATTATTTTCTCCAGCAGAACCATTTCACTGGTCCTGTTGACTACATTTACACAGGGGCATTGGTACTGGCTACAGAAACAGGGAAGGGCAAGATGGCTTTTTGGGTATAACTGGACAAGATGGACCAAGCTATTGAACCACTTCTTATTCCTCACTCCCAGGCATACCTGCTTTATCCCCTCCAGACCCATTATTTTTTAATCTTTCAAGGTGTTCTCACAAAGTCTATTTCAGAAAGTTACAGCTACCTGAACGTAGTTTGCATCTGGTGGACTTAAAGGCTGTAGCTGTTTCTACTGTTTTACAGAGACACAGAATCACATTTTAAAAAACACACATTTAAAAAACTTTATAGAGTTCCAGAGACTACTACAGTGGCAAGGTATTCCAGTTTGCTACAGGGCTGCATATTCTGAAACAGCGCTGTAAGCTAAGAAGTAACTATCAAATGCACTAGTAACATACTGCCTCAGGACCTCCAGAGCCTAACACCATCTTCTGGCCTACTCTAGCTTCACATGGGAAGGTGTTTTAGAGTACTACCTGAACATAAACAGATGTCCTGCATAGATCAACTGTACCAGCAAACTCAACAACAAGATAGCTGTACTCAAAAGTAACTGGGCTTATAATAAGAGTTCCTTCAAAACGGCTTTGCTTTTGATAATTTTTAATCATTATACTTCACCTGCTCTTTTACTTTCTCCATACCACTCCAGAAGATGAAGTTAAAGACTTTCAGGCACCTACACAATACCTCCTAAGTTCCAGTACTTTCCAAGTTATCTTTGTTAAGAACTATTGCCCCACTGTAACAAAAACATGACTCTGAACAATCCAATCTAACTTAGAAAATGACCCAACTTAGAAATTGGCATTGCTCTGAGTGTGGGGTTGGACCACACAACTTCTAGGCTTATCTCCAGGCTTAATTTTTAAATAATTCTACAAGACTACAGAGGTTGTTGGGGAGCAACCCCGCAACATTCAGAATAATTGTGGCAGAAACTGACACTTTATATCAAGTGGACAAGAGCAATTCCTTATGTGATTTGCAGTTTCAGTATTTAGATCCTTTATCCTCCTCTACAAAGATGTTATGGACTATCTTTATGCAGCCAAACAGGCAGATCAGCCAAACTGTTAGTGGTCTTTCTAAAGCTGCAGGTCAAAACTGAGAAACACAACTGGGTAGTAGGAAGAGAAATAGGAGATGTACTCAATATCTGGCTAAGTCAACATAAGTGCACATATAATTTACAAAAGCAAACTCACTAGACTAAGCAGAGGGAAGGAGTCTATAAAGCAACTTTCTGCCAAGAGCATTCACAATTCAACTTGAAAGCTTAGCTCTTACCCAGACTTGCTGTGTAGGGTTGCTTTTTGTTATGTTTTCAGTTTTTTCCACATGCTAAGGTACAGCAGCATAGGGTTTGCAAGCATGAATTCAACTTTGATCAAAGCCTAGGGCTCCTTCAACATTCCTGCACACAGATACCTCACCACTAACTGCACATTTCCAGAACACTGGGAGCAGAAAAAGCTGCTAACAACTCTTGCTCAGGCTTGTTGTGGAAAAGGATAGTCCCACATAAATGCATCTAATAACCCATCTTTCTCTAAGGGAATGGCAGACCAATGAAATCACTTGGTTTATAAGACTGTCTGAATCCTTTCAGATCCTGATTACTTTCAAATACCTCCAAACACTGCCAAATCAAAGCTGCCATTAAATATTGTAAAAGCATTTCACCGGAAAGTCCTCTATGCCAAACTTTTCTAAGTCCAAAGCAATTTGCACACAGGAATTTGTAGAGACAAGGAAAAACTTGAAAGGACAGAGCAATGCAGCACACAATCCAACAGGTTCTAGAGAGAAAAAAAAGAGACACTATTTTTTTGCAGTATGAAAGACACATGCAAAGCTTAGACATGGGAGAAGTGGCAGATCAACTCCTCTGACTAAGATACTTAGCAGCAGAAGAGACTTTGCACTGAGGTGAATAAAGTACAGAGCAAGCAAAGCTTATGTATTAAATTTGTCAGAACTTGAAGCAGCAATGGAGCAAGGCAGCCTTCTGTCAGATTTCTACGTGATTATTTCACATTTATGGGAAAAAACACTAACATAGTGCTGTGTTTCCTGCATATGATGCTGAAGCAAGCACTGCTCAGGACACCTCATCTTCAGGTGAGGGGATTGATCTTTTTAACAATTCTGAAGTTACTTAGTCCTTCTATTTGCTCTGTCTTTTGAAAGATTCAAGAAAAGACTACAGAGATATATTCTTACAGCTGAAGATGCTGACACATATCCTCATTCAAAAAAGATCACTGTCCTATTCTCCTGGATGTGCAAAGGGGAATTCAGGCCGAGCATATTACATTGCATTGCAGCTTGCAGTCACCCTTCAACTTCAGATGTTAGTAACAAACTGCAGAGCAAGATAAAAGAAAAAACCTAACTTGGGGTTTTTGAGATTTAACTTGCTTCCATATGGATGGCTGTGAACTCAGCACCCCAGGTATACACCACAGAAAACACTGGCGGCTATAGACTTCACATAGCCCAAAACTCTCACAGCAGCAAGTCATTAAAAGAAAACAAGAATAAGAAAATTCTGAGTGTTCAGGAGCTTGCTGCTTCACAGTTTGTCATGGTGGAGTCAGAATACCATCAGTTTCAGGTTCAGTTTACTGTTTTAAGCAAAACAAAAAATATTATGTCAACACTTGGCTTTTTTAAATACCAACTTCAGGTAACAGGCACTCTTTGATTGCTTTTTGGAGCAAAGGACTACCATAAGAGCAACAAGGAAAGCATGTCACATCAATGTTCCAGGAAAGAAAAAGTTACAATCCAGCTTCTGTAACAAAGTCAGCACAACAGAGCTGCAGGCTGGAGGACTAAGACACATTGCTTATCCAAATACTTTCTTGGTTTAGTGATAAAGCGTTCTATGGTGTTGAATAAGAACATTCTCCAAGCCTTCCACAATCCCAACCATGGACTTGGGAGATTTCTGATATTTTAAGTAATACTAGCTTCTTCTGACCCCATTATTCAAGTTACTAGTAACCTTAAGAGTTTTTGAAACAGCTCACAAAATAAGCAGTCATGTCTAACAGTTCATACAGCAGCTTCTGGTTCTCTAGGAGACTGTGGATATTGCTAGAACATAACCACTTTACTGGTCTCCGCTTTCTATATTTCACCAAGGCAAACAAGTTTACATGTTGAGTCCTCCTCGGTAAAAAAATACAGATACTGCAAAAAAAAATGCAGTGGCTCACTCACACAGCACGTTTTCAGAAATAGAAAACTCTAGGTTTCTCAGCTTGAGGTGAGCTCAGACCCTGATTTTTCCCTGAGGATAACTATAGCCACAGAACTCTGAATATAGCCAGATGCTGGATTCAATACACCTCAGCTCAAGTTTTCATTATCTATCCAATAAAACAAATGAAGTTATTCAGTCATTTTTTCAACAGTGATTTTAAGTTTAATATATAGATTTTAATAGGTTTTAATATATAGATACATGCAGGGTCAAATGAAATTACTAGATGTTGGCATAATAGTTATTGATGCTTAAGCTTTCAATCTCATCTCAAAGAGCACAGACATTTCTCAACATTTGGATGTAACATTTAGTAGCTACAAACAATAAACAAGAAAAGCAACACCCTTCTTATGCACACTGTACAGTGTCTCCATTAATGAATGCTGTCAAAACTTAAGAGGAACATATGAATATAATGAGTAATATAATCTAGTGCCATCCCTAAAGGACAACTCTGGTGGTTTTAAAAACAAAACACACACAAACCACGCACACCAAAACAAACACGTCGCAATTTTGCACGTTGTTACTGCTTAGATACTGAGTATTCTATTGTCTCAGCTGCACTCAGCTACAATACAAGCAGGTTTCTTTCAACCCATCCAGCTTTCCAGGCAATTTTGCTTTCTTGATTCTTGAAGGTCTGCTTTAATGGTCAGATACTAAGTAGACTAACCAAGTAACTGGGCACTATTGAAAGGCATTTAAAGGCCTTTCTTTAAAGGACAATGCAATCATCAGGCACAGCCAACATGGGCTCATGAAGGGAAAGTCCTAATTTGATACCCTTCTACAATAAGGTCACCCACTGAATGGATGAAGGAAAGGTGGTAGATGTAGTTTTTTGGTATTTTAGTAAAGCTATTGATCTGTCCCTCACAGCATCCTCCTGGACAAGTTGTCCAACTGCAAGGTGAGGAGATTCAAGGTGTGCTGGATGAAGAACCAGTGGCAGCAGGCTCAAAGGGCTGTAGGGAATGGGGTTGTGTCTGGCTAGCAACCAGTCACCAATAGTGTCCCTCAGGGCTCCATAACAGGGCCAGTGCTGTTCAGTATTTTTATGGATCTAGATGCAGGAGTTGAATGCACCGTTAGCAAATGTACTGACAACACGAAACTGGGAGTGCTGTTGACTCTCTCAAGGGACATGAGGCCTAGCAGAGGGGTCTAGATAGATCAGAGTGTGATAGATCAATGGCATGAAATTTTAAAAGAACAAATGCCAAATTCTGCACCTGGAGCTGAGTAACACCAGGCACATGTCCAAACTGGGAGAGGAATGGCTGGAGAGCAGCCTTGCAAAAAGGGATATGGGAGCGCTGGTCAGCAGCAGGCTCAAGAGGGGGCATCAAAACCAGCAAACACAGCCAGTCAAAAGAGGGCACTGTCCCACTGTATTTAGCATTGGTGCAACATAATCTGGAATACTTTGTGCAGTGCTGGGTCCACCATGATGTTGAGGTGCCTGAACATGTCCAGAGGACAGCTGTAAGGCTGAAGGAAAGTGGGAAGGCAAGTCCTCTGAGGAGCAGCCGAGGACTCTGGGTTTCTCTAGTTTGAAGAAAAGAAGGCTGAGGGGTAACCTCACTGCTCTCTGCAGCTTCCTGAGGATGGGACGTGGAGACAGAAGTGCTGATCTTTCTCCCCTGGATCCAGGGACAGGATGCATGGGAATAATTCAAAGCCGCATCAGGGGACGTTTAGAAAGGACATGAAGTAGCATTTCTTTACCAAGAGGGTGGCCAAACCCTGGAACAGGCTTCCTGGAGAGGGGGTCCATGTCTCGAGCCTGCCAGTTTAAGAGGCATTTGGACAGTGCCCTTAACATGATTCAGCTTTTTGTCAGCCCTGAAGTGGTCAGGCAGCTGGACAAGATGAGCACTGTAGGTCCCTTCCAACTGAACAATTCTATTCTAAGTAGAGGCTATGATGGACGGACCTATCTATTCCTTAAAAAGAAGAAGAAACTCACCAAGAAAGTAAGTAAGCATATCTGAAACTACATCCATGTCTCTAATACCTAGCATGTTGGGAAATGAAGATTCTTTTCTAAAATAAGAGGAAGAGAAGGATGAGAGTGAAAGTTTTATTCTCATTTAAGTTAAATTTAGAACATCTCCACAAAATTGAAAGAAATATTAAGCATACTTATTATTACTCTTTTATGAAAAATTTTTATTTACTAACCCTTTCTTGACCAACCATCTGCATCACTTTTTTTTACTGTTAGCAAAACTGCCTGGAGCACCTGTTCTTATCAGTTTTCCTTCACAGATACACTATTGGTCAACTTCTGCAAGAGCCACCTCTTGCATGCATGGAGAAAGCATTTCTATAAACATCCATATAAAGATTACTATGCCATATTCCCCTTGCTAACTTGCATGTGAACAGGTCAAACATTCATTGAAGTGTCTGCTTAATGATCTGTAGGTAAACTCTTACTTTTAATATTGTAACTAAGCACAGAATTAATAAATATTGGAGACTCAAGTTTAACACAGTTTAAAATACGTGGCAAGGATTTAGCCCAGACCATGCTTTATTAACATATGTTAAGTAAAAGCAAGTATATTCATTAAATGCTGTGACTAAGTGATTGATCAGATTGCCACAGCAGGTTTTTCCTGCACTTTGTCACTTCCCCACCATAATGAGGTCTCCCAATCCAGAGAGGAAAAAAGACTCTGATAAGGACTTACAAAGCAGGAGTACAAATCAGTGATATACAGACAGACAAGAATGGTTCATGGCTGCACAAAGCCAACAGTTTACAGCTGGACTCAAAGGTCTTTTCCAACCTAAGTGATTCTATGATTCTACCTCAAGAACATAGGGGCCCGCAAGGGCAGAATAACAGTTCTCCAATATGCTGCATGCAAGATTCTCTGACATCAATTTAAAATTCCCACACCAAAAAAACCCAAAAACAAACAAACAACCACCAAAACAAAAAAAAACAAACACAACAAGTACAACAAGAAAGTTTTTACAGTATTCAGTCCAGGACAGTGAAGTCCTGTCTGAGTAGCCTTCCTCTAAGAAATAAGTTGACCAACAGAAATAGAAATCTGCAAGAGAGTACAGCTCAGTCTGGACCCTGAATGCCATGGCACTCAGATTCACTGCATCAGTTACTCCTTCTGAACTCTTCTGAGATTTCATTTTTCTCTATACAGAATCACAGCTGGCAGAGAAAGGAGTCTGTCTCTTCCCCCTCAAGTACATCTTCTCATTCTTGACTAATTGTACATTCCTCTACAGAGCAGATCAGATTTGGAGCTTTTTCATTCATTCCTCCTTTAGGTGCACCCCTGTGCCCTTGTCTGTAGCTATTCAACCAGAATGGCCAAAGGGAGAGAGATGTAACATGGCCAAGCACTCCTATTCCTTAGCCTGGCAATGGGATGAGAACTGATTGTCATTCCTTCATCCACAGTTTATATTTTTGTATAGGTTTCTCAAAACAACTACTACAACTTCAGAGATGTTAGAAAACTAGGAAGAAGCATTTTGCAGGAGTCGTGCCTTTAAAAACATCTTCAGACAGAGTTTTCTTCCCATTTAATACAAGTTCAACAAGCTGCTATACAAAGACAAGGAGTTTTTGACTGCCCCAGTACAGCACTGGAGGATCACACATTCATAGAAGTGAAGATATCCTTTCATGGCTGCACAGGAAGGAAGCAGTTCTAGATCACTTACCTATTGATAGCCACAGTTGCTGCAGACACAATTGTCTCTCGTCAATATAAGGCCCAAAGCTCTGCAATTTCAGGTTTTAATCCTCCCAACAACTGCAGCTGATCCTATAACAACCAAGCCTGCCAGTGACTGTCTCTTTCTACCTCCATGCCAAATATTTGCTTTAAACATTACTGCAAGAGTCAGTATTAGCCACTGGAGTAAGAAAGGTGGGTTTTATGCCCACAACTTCCAAAACACTTGAATGCTCCACCTAGAAACAGCCACAAAGAATGTTACAAAGAGATGTGCCCAAAATAGTAATGTTCCATCAATCTAGAGACTTTAACCTACTTTGGAAGTTTCATGTGGGATAAAAACAAACTCTTTTGATGCAGTATTATTGGCTGCTCTATGCAAATTCCTGCTGTTCCCAAAGACCCCTAAGGAAAAGCAAGCAATTAACTAGCCGCTTACTGTTGCTCTTAATTTACATCAGAAAATTGCCCTGGATTATTCCTGGGCAGAGAGAGATTTCTACTTTTCCAACAGTGTGTCTGCAGCAGCAAAGACTCCTCACTGGAGTTGATTTTTCGTACAACCATTTAGCAGACAAACAGGACACAGGGATAGGGGAAAAACAGGGATCTGAGGAGTTGAGATCTTGGAACTCTTTTCAAGCAGACCCCGTTGTACTCCTTAGAACAGTGATTAAGCACAGATAACAGCTTTATTGTGCAAATTCAGGGAGGCCCTCCTGCTGCACAGAAGGGGGAGGGGGGGGGAAGAAGAAAAAAAAAAAAAAAGAAGCCAGCCAAATAAGGTTGTTTGAGCTGCACGGAGCCAGGAAAGAGTCCAGGAGATGACGTAGCTAGAGGAAGCTTTTAGTCAGCTTCCTTCATACCCTGGAGGAGAGCCAGAGCTACCTCTTCCAGAGGGGCTTCTCTGGGGAGTGGCCACTGATTACCAAGGACATGCCCAACCCAGCAGCCAGGAGGGTGGTCCACCCTCCCCCGCCCCCGCACACCAAGTATCACAAACAGAAGAGATTGGAATCCCTCCGTTTCAGTTCATCAGCTGTCTTTCAAGCAGCTACCTAGGGAGTCAGTGAGCTCTTTGCAGCAGGATTTCACTTCTGACTGGACATTATACATAAAACAACCAAGTTTCCTCTAGAGGCAGTGATGCCATTTCCTGTCATAAAAAAGAGTCCATATTAAGACATCTTATGAGCCATCCTCATGAGAAAAGCACGAATTTTAATTAACCTTCAGGGGTGATTAATCAGACAAGGTAGAATCTCCCAAGGAAAGTGCTGCAACCACTTCAAAAAAGATACTGCCTGTAAACGTTACGGTGACAGGATATTTGCTAGGAGCAAGTGATGATGAACCCCTAGGAGGCACTTTGTTTCCCATACCATTCTTACAACAGAAGTAGCAGACCTAAAGCTCTCTTTGGGCCCCATTTATTGGGTACACCTTACTAACCAGCTTCTCGTTCAACTGTCTCCAGCAACAGACCAAGAAGTCAAAAATTAAATAAAGGAATCAACTAACACGTTTAATCTTCAAGAACTCTGGTATGATAAGCACTCTTAGACCTAACACTGTCACGTTCAAGTTTTATGAATTGGATCACGACTACCAACTCAGATCAGGCACATGGAGCACTTCTTGCTCACTACACTGTAAAACCACTATAACTGATGTTTTTTGCACAACACTGCCAGTCAGGTGCAGGGCTTGCCATAAGGGAAAGGAAGATTTTACCAGGATGTAAAAATAAAGTGAATGCTAGTTTATCATCAATGGTATACTTTAAAATTCCTATTTAACTTTAACACAGAAGGCTTAAAAGTACCAAACAGAAGTTTTGCTCACTGCCAGGCTTAATTGCTTCATGTGACATGAGGCAAAATCTTACTATTCATGCAGAATTTAGGAACCAAGCTGATGGATACACTACAAACTAGGTTGTAAAGGCCTTTCCTGTTTTGAAAAATTCTGTGTTAGGTATAAAGCTACAGACAATTCATTGCATACCAGTTCAGTAGTTTACCTGGTTCCACTGTACACTCAGCATCTTTTAGCTATTAGTGCTTCTGAAGTACAAAGGCATCTGACATGCACCAGAAGGGGAAACACAGACTTCTGTATAAAGCAAGGTCTTTGGGAGCACTCAGACACCTCTTTACAGCAAGTCATATATCTGATAAGTGTTAGAAGAAGCATACAGCGATTGAGTTTGCCTAACAAGCTAGCACACCTGTCAAACCAAAGCCTGTCTAACTTTGATCAGTGTTGCTGAACTTCTCAAGTTATACTGAGTGAGGGAAAGGAGGCAATATAACACTGAAGGGTCAATCCTGAGATAAGACAGAAGGGATCTAGAATGCTTCTAGAGCTCCTTCGTAGTACAAGATCCAAACCCAGGGACCCAAGAGAGAAGTGCTCAACTGTTAAAAGTCACACTTTTCATCACTATCCACCCTTTGCCTTCAAGACCTCTGGTAAATTCCACAAGGAAAAAAGATCACCTAAACAGTGTAGCACTCTGCTCAGTTACCGTCTTATTGCAGCATTTGCTAGCAAGTAGCTACACACAAGAAATTATTCAGAGGGTTCTCTTGATATCTACCTCAATCTCAGTTACCTTTCTTTTAACCAGAACTTTGCAGTTCTAAAGAACAAAGGGGGTTGAGCTTCAGAGACTTTTAGAGTCCAACTAAGACCATCAATTCGAACTACAGAGTCCCTGAAGGCCCTAATAACTATTGCTACAATGAGTTTTAGAAAGCATTAAGGGAAAAGGCAACAGTCCAAACTTCATCGTACCTTAGATTGAAGCTTTCTGTATTCACAAGATTAGCTTTGATTAAAACCATTTCTCTACAATGAGTAAAGATTATATTACCTAAAACAAAACCGCTCAAGTCCTAGTGACAGCACAGTTGAATGCGCACCTCACATGCAATGGATGGTCACGTTTCAAGATCAGTGACCTATCCGTTCATATAGCCACAAAGTAAGTACGTGCACAGGCAAAATAGTCAATAAATCCTGATACAGAAGCATTGCTTTTTCTAATAGCTAAAAATAAAGTATCAGTCCATTAAAATAGGCATGACTGGTACAAAAAAAAAAAAAAAAAAAGGTCGCTTTCCCTCCCACTCTGACAGCTAAGATGCTTTTTGTAATACTAAAATTCAAGGGATTAACTATGGGGCTTAGACTAGCCACCAACACGACAGCTGATTCACTTCATTCAGGATTTGGAACAGTGTGACTTCCAGCACTGACTAGCCTGAAGTGACTCAGTGAGAGACCAGAGCACCAGTCAGGGCAAGATCAGAGCCTACTCATGGCAAATAAACAGACTGCTCACAACTGGGGCAGAGACTTTTCAGAGCTTGAAAATGGCTTGAAAGATACGTTTTAGCATTCAACTAGTTCAACCTTTTGCAATATAAAGCATGGGAGGATAATTATACGTCCTCTTTGGTCCCTTCTTTAACTGTTCACACCTTGCAAACTTTTCAGAACACAAAAAATTTAGACCAGAGTTGGCTGCTTAACTAGAAGATCCCTCTAGACAAAAGAGTGAAGCTTTCCCGTTAAAAGCATAGCAGGATCAGCAGATTGATCCATGACGGACTTTCTACACAGGCCTCCAGCAACCAAAACCCCCTTGTCGTGCAGACATTACAAGTCACAACAGCAAATCATGTGCACTAGTTCAAGGGTTACCAGAGTTAATCCTGGATTCTTATTAATAGTGCTACACAGCATAGTGCCACTCACAGCAAACCTCTCATAATGAAATGGAAATCTCTAGCTAGATGTGTTAACATTTAGCTTAGCTTGAAAAGGAGTAGGGACTCAGAACTCAACAGCTTTTGCTGTTCAAGCCATGCAGCAGCATGTTCCCGTAAGCCTGGTGAGATGAATGATAAGAGCTACCAAGCAGTTCAGACACAAATGTTTTTCCTGCCCAGCCAGAACTGTTCCCTGGAACATTTCCTCCATCTGTCTTCTTCACAATGGATTTATTTTTGTGATGAAGCCCACGTATAACTATATCTAACTACCCAGGTTCATCCACATTTGACCTTGATTTTTTTCCTTGACTAAGTCATTTGCATTTTACTGTTTTGTTAATTAAGCAGCTATTAACAAATCTTAAGCTAGCACACTAGTAGTCATGTGTATTTCACATGAAGAAATTACAGTTATGCCAGCATATCCTGTTCCTGCAAACCACAGATCAAAAAATAATGTTTAAAGATTATTTCAGTTGCGTCTGCAACCGGGGCAGATGGGGCAGGAAATGAAGGCTGACACAGCAGGAGGCCTGCAGTTCAACAAGCACAGACACTGGAGCTGTTTTCTGACGAATCCGTGGTGTGCAACACACAGCATTACAGCAAAGTACTTGCATTTCTCTATCTGCTCCAGTTTTTAAAAGCTCCGAAAGCAGAAGTGCTCTGTCAAAATCAGAAAGCAGCAGACCGAAAAGGTGAACCCGGCCTTGGGTGTGTCTGCAGCAGCAGAGGCTGCAGTGAGTACCTCCCAGTCAGAGTTCATAGCCTGGTGCTGGGAACCCCATCTCCTGCACCTCTCAGCAACTTGTTCAGGACTTCTTGGCCGATTCACTCTGAAAGTCACTCATCACGACTGCAAACTCTCTGGCTAAAAGGTCTCAACTGCATTTTACACAGAAGTTCCCTAACCTGTGCTCCTTCTGTTAATCTTACTGAACTTGTTGCCTGTATTTTAGGTTTTCTAGTAAGTAAATCTTCACTATTCATTGCTGATGTTTGAAGAAAGGCCTTCCTAAAGTTTCAGAAAATACTGTCTTAACCTTGAAGTAGCTTGAGTTTGAAATCCTTTAAGATATTGATGTTTAAATAACCATCATCATCCAGCTATTGTCTCAGAGAGATGACATTTAAGGAAAAGTAAAGTCAGTCAAACAGGCATTTAATATCAATTTTAAAGTAATAAAATTGAACTATTAAAAAAAAGGAAAGAAAATCAGGGTGAATTCCATTTCAACTGCCATTTGCATAGGGGTGGGGTTTTGTTTAGGATCTTTTTTTTCTCTCCTTTATATAAACCACAGACTCTTAGCTTAAACATTTGATGTTCTTAGGCCATTTCAGATCACTCCAGTGAGGAAACATCCAGAGACTTCCAGCCTGCTCCTTCCTGTTTTATCAATGAAGGGCTGGGACCAATTTTTACTCCAACCAGGAGAAACTAAATGGAAAAACCCCATGCTCCTCATTAGTCACCGAACTCCTGCTGCGAGGAGAGTCAAGTACGGACTTGATCGGACTTTCTGAAGTACCAAAATCTCTCCAGACAAGCAATACCTCGAGTCAAGCTGGGACAAGGCTCCCTGGCAACACAAACTGACTAAGTACAAGTTGTGAAAACCCCAACTTCTCCTCTTTGCGGAGCACACGAGGCGGCCATAGCTCCCTCCCGCTCCCCTCGGGCTCTCGGAAGCCTCGCCCCGCCGCCCCCCCGGCCGGGGCGCACACGCGGGCGGGCGGCGGCCCCGCCGCGCTCCGACGGACATTTTGGGGCGGGGGGGCGGCCCCGCCGCGCCGAGAGCCCGCAGCCCAGGCGGGGCCCCGGCCCGGCCCCCCGGGCGGGGAGCGGCCGGCGAGGGGAGCACAAGATGGAGGGGCGAGCGGGCGGCTCCGCTCCCCGAGACTCCCCTCCTGCCCCTCGCTGCTTCCTCCGGGGCGGCCGCCACCGCCCGGGGCTCAGCCGAGCCCAGGCGGGAAGGACTCCCGGGCCGCGCCCGTCTGGGCCCCACCGTGGGGCCTCCGTGCTGCCCGCAGCACCCACCGTTTTTGGCATCTTCCCGGCGGGCTGGATACCGCGGTCACTCCTCCTGCGCCGGTGGGGATCCGCACGGGCTCCGCGTTGCTTCTAACGGGACTCCGCGCCGCGCCTCTCGCCCGCCCGCCCGGCCAGGCCCCGCCCGGCCCCGCCCCGGCCACCCCCGTGCGCGGCCGCGGCGCCCCCGCCC
>JAWWLV010000158.1:6921420-6941523 GCA_035041135.1 Platyrinchus mystaceus
CCGCGGCGCCCCCGCCCCGCCCGGCCGGGCCCTGCCAGGCGGCCCGGGAGGGGCGCGGCCGCGGGGCTGCGGCGGAGCCCACCGGGGCAAGCGCCGAGCGCTTCCAGCGCCCCTGAGCCAGTGTCGAGAGAGCCCCGGGCGCTGAGGTTTATGCACGGATCAGCGTCACTGGGCCTTCTGCTCCCTATTAAAAGCATTATGTGCTGATTTGCTTTTCAATGTCGTGTTTCCTTACCGTGCAGCATTGCGTGAGAAAGAGAAAATCCAGAATAGTTCTCAGCCTATAAAAAAGAAAAATGAAGTTTGCAAGACACAAGGCCTTGCCTCACCCTGAAGTAAATCAAGAGTAATACTATAGAGAGTAATAAAACTATTCCTATGCCCACCTGGCAGGACAAGGAAACGGGGTCCATGAGCTTTCTTTGCTTCAGCTGAATATACAGGTTTCACTTAAACTAGAATCTCTATGCTCTGCCTACATAGGAAAAAAAAACATCAGTATAACTGGATAGATGTAAACCAGTATAACTTTCCTTCACAGAAAGTCACAGGTGCCTAAGAGCCTGTGTTACAAAGTTTTCTTCCTTTTCTGGCTCCTTTTTATGTTGAGACTTATTAGACTGGGTCCAACAAGACTGCTCCAGGAAGGGGCTCCATTTGTTTCCTGCAGAAACAGATACTGATAGAAGACAACCAGAATAATAAAGTCACTTGCTTGTGATTTTTTGCCAGGTTTGGATCCAGGAATGTTATGCGTGAGCTTTCTCACTGAATTCAAGTCACTCTGTGGAGACTTCTTTCAAGCTAACAACATATATGATGGGAAGAGCCCGATTCTGCTTCTATTGGGACAATGTTCCTTCATGAGACTAGGTAACTGTTTGGAGAATTTCATTATTCTTTTTCATAAAGATGATAAGACTTTAAATGATAGAAGTCTAGCTATTTCCTTGCCAAAGTTAAAGTGCCACAGTTTAGTATCTGGGGACCTAACGTTTTCTTCATAGTGCTAATGACAAGAAGCCATGATGCAAATGAAGCCTTGTGCCAGTGAAACAATCCGATCCAAAGCAACTGTATTCCCACGCAGAATGTTCCTGGCATTGGCCATGTGTGCAGAAAGTCATAAACCCTGTGCCAAAGAGCCTCAAACAGTCTGAAGGGGCAAGACAAAGCAAAGCAAATGCTACAGCATAACAGACACTTCTTTCTCACCCCCGCCACTTCTCTCATCCTTCTTCCCTAATATTCATAGCAATAGCCAAACAAAATACCATTCATGCCACTTCGAAAGACAAGGGTTCCCTGTAAGAGACATGAGTCTCTACGCTTCTCCTGCTTCTTCCTTTCCCCTTCTCCTTCCCTGTTGAGGTGGAGGACAAGACATTTGAAACGAGAACCGCATGGTTCTCCAGCCACAGTACCATAAGGAATTCCTGTTGCGGATGTACTGCACCAAGACCTCACCTCCCCTGGACCTCTGCTTTGCCAGCTGCTGAGGAGGGATGGTGTCATCCAGCAACCCTTTGCTGAGCCCTCCCTGCCTGGCCATGTGTGAGAACAACCACATCAGTGGATTCCTTGAGAGCCACAGGCAGGGGATATCTCTCCTGATTTCAGAATGAGATTCCAAGGGGTAAAAGTATCAGCTGACCAAAGATCCTTCTTGCAGGAGTCTGGAGAAATGAGTAACATTACCCAGAGCCTCAAAAATGCTGTTATTTCCAGACTGCTCAGATCCCAAATAATATTAAAGTGTTTCAGAATTAGATTAGACCTGATGACATTAAGCATTCTCCTGGGAGGAGGTCTGGTATTTCACTGAGGATTTCTGGTCTTGGTTTCATTTACATCCAACCTTCTGTAGTACCTTATTTTAAGCAGAAAAAGCAGGTAAATTATTTGGTCTGACACATCAAAATTATTTAGCATGAGCACTTAAACAAGGGGCTGTTTTATCAGCATATAGTTTTTTTGACTAATGCTGAGTAACCTGAGCTCCCCTTTGAATAGCTTTGACAGAGGATAGAGGCTAAATTCTTACTAGAGGTGTATTTCAGAGGGCTGAAATTTAGTTTAATTCACATAAGTAAAGGGGGGCACAAAATGAAATTGTTACCATAGTATGAGAACTACACCTTTACCACACAGTAGTCTTGGATTGAGGCCATTTAAAATTAACCAGTCAGGTTCTGAGCTCCTGTTTGAATAGCAGCTAAACTTCTTCCTGCTGCTCTTACTGCTTTCCTTCTGCTCAGACTTAATGCCTTTAGGTTCACAGTGAGATGCCTTCAATGACAATGTTGGATCATTTTACTGTTTGATTGTATTTAGAAGTAAAAAGCATCTTTTTACCCAAACAAAATCAGTCTTTTCATTCACCCTTGCCTCTTTAACACCTTTATGCCTCAAGCATCATGGTAATTTTTTGCAGTGATTCTCAAGCTGGAAGGATGAGAGAAGTAAAGGAAGTGGAGAGCATACCACATCCAGGAAGGCAGGGTTTGAAAAGGCTGGAAATAATTCCATTCCCATGTAGCTGCAGTGACAGGGCAGAAGCTGATGGGCCACTGAATGTGTGACCCCATTTCTCTGATCCCCTTTCCACCTCACAGAATGGATCTCATTACATTGTAACATCCCAGCTCCTGGCTTGTCCATTCATCATGGCAGAAATAGCTGGAACTGCTTGGAAATTCCAGGGATTTGAGTCTGCTCTGGTTCCTCCCTCATTCCCTCCAGCATATAAATCCATCACTGGCAATGATGCCCCTGCAAGGTACACGAGAGAAGGGAGGACTAGGCACAATGACTCACTGTACAGCCCACACCACTCTTCTTTCCCTGTGAGTCTCGGGATATGCTGTGTTTGTGCGGGGAAAGACTAAAGAAGAGAGTTTCAAACCAGACAAAAGGTTTGCAGTGTATGCAATGACCGTATGAAAAAAGTGTAAGAACAAGCCATCTGCTAGAATTGTCTCTTCTTCAGTTATTCTTTCTATATACCATATGCAAGCAAATGCTCATGTGTTGCTTGCTTTCTACACCTTGTAGTGCTTGCAGCAAAGGCAAAGGCAAAATAGATATTCTGGGACCTCATTCCAAATATTTACAACCCAAATAACAGAGAACATTGCAATGACAAAACAATTAATATGTTCTGCCAATTTGGATGAAAGGTACTAGCATAGAAACGCTCTTAAATCTAGGCAGAACTGGAACAATGTGAGCTTTGGACACTGACACTGGCACCTTCTTCTTAGAGCAAGGAGATAGGGTAAATCCTGCTGGTCTGTTCCATCTCAAACTAGTGAAGAAAAATTATTTCTGTGGGTGATGGGAGGAATCAAGATAGGGCTTTCAGTTTTAGAAAAATGTTTCTAATTTGAAAATTAGCTCCACTTTTTATTCTGATAGCTTTGGTCATGTGATGTGTATGCAAAAGGAAACATGTTTACTCATGTATTTCTCATAGGCCATTAAGCATTTACAGTAGTCAGGGTCAGTTAAAAACATACTGGAAGCTGGGAGCTAGAGGTAAATTACTACATTACCCACTGCATTTTACCCCCAAGGCATGTTAAGTAAACTTTCCTACCTGATCGTTCAGGAGCCACTCTGGCAGTCACACTCCCACCACCAGAGACTGTAACTGCTGGGACCAAAGCCTCTTTGCAGCTCCAGGGACTTGACTGGGGCTCCACTTGATTCCCTACACACCCCACTCTCAGTAAGACAAGTTTTCCTTACCAGCTCGACCCCAGGTTTCCCATGGTTCCTCTAAGTAATTTTATCATCATGCTACAACAGAGTAATAGCTCCAGGTGGTGCCCTCGAAGGAGGGACCCTGACCAAAGGACTCCCTGGGCTTTTATACCTTCTCAGTCTGTGCTCAGATAGCCTGGGGTCTTCCTGCTTAGTCCTCAGCTCCTGCTGTGTCTCTGAGTGGCAGGTCTCTCTCACCTGGCTGGGCCACAGGTCCCTGTGCCCTTTGTTGTGCAAAATGTCAGTGCCAGTCCAGGTTCTCCTGCCCCAGAGCTTAATCCTCAGCCTGCACACTGAGCTACCTGCACTAAGTGTGCTCCTCAACAGGCAGTCCACAAGGCCTGTGGGACTCCCACCAGAGCTGTCTTGACCAGCAAAGCCTCAATGTAAACAAACCATGACCAAAAAAACAATTAAATCTCCAAATTCTAACAAAACCTGTCACTCTGCTCTTCATCCACCTTACTTTCTTAACAGGACAATCCAAACTTATATAGTCTATATAAAGTCTAGAAAATTTTCTATTCAATAGGGCTCAGACCAGAAAGAGTTTTATGTGCAGCACTAATAGGCTTTGCTTCAGAAAGGGAGTCCGCAGGAAAGATCTTCACAGTTTTGATGCTCCAAGGAAACAAGCTCTCATGGAGTTTTCTCCTCTCTTCCCCCTCTCTCCTGCTCTGCCTTCTTCTCATGTGGCTGGTATGGAGCCGAGATGATGGTACTGATGTGATGACCATGTAGGGCCACTGCCTTTCTGACTCAGAGATTGGGAACTTGGAGACTGTAATGAAGGCCACCAGGCATTTCCTTCCATGCCTGCCAGGGAATGTCAGTGTCCAACCTCCAGGGCTGAGTACCAGGCTCCAGATGGCTCCAGTACAGGTGACCACTGCATAGGAGTCTATTTGGAATACATTCACTTACACTGGGGTTTTCTGAAGGCTTCAACATGTAATAATCAGGAGTAATTGTATATAAAATCAGTCCAAGATGGTGAAAAAGGCCATAGAGAGATCAAACTGAGTGTTACTGTACAAGAACCTGGGAGAAACCAGTTCTGAGAGGGATTTTTGGGTCAACACAGTTTCACTATTTAAAATGAAACCACTCCCAAAGGCACATGGATCATCAACACCTCCAATTAGCTATCACAGCAGGAATCTCCAGCTACAAAGTCCAATCATGCCAGGAGATGGTGGAGGCAGTAGTGTCATGCAGATTAGAAACAGAGACTAGCAGATAGCTCTGTTTGGTCCCACAAGCTGTGTCAGTGGGTGACTAGATGATTTTATATTCCTTTTGACTAGCTATAAAAGTAATATAATAAGATTGGCTACCTTAGAGGGGGCTGACAAAACTGCCATCTTAAGGCTTCAGCCAACAGTGGAAATTCTGTACTTTATATTAACTGTTTATAAATAAATATTTCTATATATTACCTAAATTCTTAATTTAAGAGACTTGTTTTCTGGATATTTCTTTGGACCTGTCAATGTGAAGAGTTTCTTTTTAAAGTCTATTCAGGTTTTATAGCTCAAGTACTTCAGAGCACTGCTAAAAGCAAGAACCAGAGAGGCAGATGGCAGGACAGCAACTGTTTTTCTTGTCCAGGCTCTGTGATACATAAAAAGGGAAAAACTGTACAACGGTCTGATCCAAATCCCACCAGCTGCAAATTTGCAGAACAGATGCAGATGATTATGGAGTCTCACTCCCTACATCTTAGTACTTTGTATCATCAGGCACAGTAACGGTCTAATATATGCCCCTCTCCTTGCAAAGTGTCCATGTGCTCATCTTGCATAGGTGTCAAGAACAGCTGGAAACTCAGGGTCAGGTATCTGACCCATTCACTCCACACAGCTAGAAATACATCTGTACCACTCTACAGTAGGATTTGAACAACTCATTTCACAGTTTGAATGTGAACTGAATTCATGGTGGATTACAGCACATCCACTTATGCATCTTAATCATCCCAGAAGGTGTATGGGACAGCATGTTGGCCTAAAAACTTCCTCACTTCCTTGTGAGATTCGAAACTAAATCAGAGTGAGAGAGTAACAGAACCTGGTGTTGCTCCAACCTGAGCATGTTGGCAGACCCAAGGGCATCAGGACACAGTCCCTGTGCTGTGTGAGTGCCTGGGTGAAAGAGCACGCTAGCAATTGGTGTTGGTTGAGCTTCCTGCAGCCAGAGCAATAGTTTCTACAGACCACTAAATAAGCTGCTGCCATACCATCATCAGCTTTTAGCACAAAGATATAGTTCTATGAAGTCTGAGCCCATGCTAAACCCAGTTAAAAGAACAGCCCTTCAACTTCCAGGCAGTTTTCTCTGTCCTCTTTTGTCCTTAGGTCCAGAGCATTTAGTGCCCTGGGGCAGCAGCACATAAGGCTCTCTGCATGCACAGTCTGCTCCATGACCCCACTTCCCGCGTGCAGAATGCAGCTCACATGCACAGGGAGGCCCAAGCAAACATCCCATCACTTCAGTATTCCTAGCCTAAGCCTGTTTCCTCTTTGCATTCAACAACAGCATAGCTGGGCCACTGTGGGAGTGAAAACAGAATTATTCCTTCAAGAATTGCCTATCACAAGCAGCAATCTCTCTGGCAGCAGTAGCCAGGGGACTGGCTGTGTGCTGACCCTCAGGCAGCCCTGCCTCTGATATGGCTGATAGTTGGGGGCTGTAGTGTATTCAGCAGCAGACCACTGTGGTGTTCAGGCTGTAACTGGGCTGAATTAAAAAGTATTCACACATCCCCATCATCACTAGCTCTAGCTTTCCTGGAGACTATGAGCTCCTCAGCCACCAAACTATATAAGTAAGCCAAATCTACATTAGCTTCTTAGTTCAGATCAGGAGTTTGGGTTTGAAGTTAATTTCCTATTCATCACACTTTGTTTCCCACTGTGGTGCAGTCTCATACCTGGTAAACTGAATTCCTTTTGGATGAAGATAAAATAGAAGATGTGCTTCCAGGAGTGCACCTATAGTGCGCCAGCTATTGGCAAGCATTCAGTTAACTGGACCAGAACAGAGCAAGTCCAAAATAATCTCACTCTGAAGCACATTTAGTGGGAACGTTAAGTACCAAGGAGCAGCTCTTTTGTTTTCCACATCTGCTCTTATTACACCACACTACTTGTTAATGTAGACATATTTACCTGTCAAAATGATCCAGACTTGTTTGTGTGTCTGTTGAACCTGTTCAGACATTTTTAGCAGAATAGATTTTAATCTGGAACAAGGTGGCCGGACTAAGTTAGGGAGCAAGGACACATGCAGATTTACTGGCACCTGTGTGGGAACGGTAACCTCAAAGGAAGACAGTCTCAAATGCAGCCAGAATAGCACCTTCAGCCTCAGGCTGTTCCTGGGACACACAGATGCACTTAGCAACAAACTGCAGTTCAAAGTTGGCTTCAAAATTCTCCTTCTTCCCTCTGCAAAATGTCATAGGTTCACCCATGCATTAAGGCTTCACTGATTGACATCGAATTCCTCCTGGAACACAGCAGTGCAGCTTCCCATAGGTTTAACCCTCCAGTTAGCTCCTGTTCCCACTCATAGGGGCCTTGTCTCTCACCTGCCATTGAGATTTGAAAACCTTCTCTCCCTCACACACAGAGCATCTGCAGTATAATCTAACTTTCCTCTGCTTCTCCAGGGCTGCAAGACTGATTTGGTGCTCCAGGCATTCCAGCTCCTACGGAACAGAAGCAGAGCAGGGAGGGGGCGCTCAGTCTCAACTCTGAGTCAGTTCTCCCCATTGTACTGAAAAACAGGGCTCAGAAAGTCATGAAGGGGGAAAAGAAAATTGGCCTATGTTTCCAGGTAGTGGCATATAAGGTAGAAGATGATTTCAGCACTAACCGTTTCAGACAAACTACCCTTTACTAGTTCTTTCCATTTTAGCCTTGTCTCCATTCATTTTGCCTGAGACCTAGATCTATTTTTGGAAACCTTAAAAATATACAGGCAGTTGCCGGCCATTTTTATTCCAACGCAGGAACATTTTATACTGAAGACATTACTCTTGCCTCTTGCTCAGATGGCAGTTTTTTTTTCCAGGTGAACACCAAACCCTGACCCATGACAGTGTTGTCTAGGTAAGTATTGCATCTGTTTCTGGGCTAGAATGTGAAGTAGACTGAAACCCAGAACTTCATTGTGAAGAAGCTGCCTAGAGCAAGAGTCTATTCTGGGAATGTTGATGCTACTTCTCCCACCCAGCTGATACAGCCACAAGTGAAGGAAATTCCCTCTCACCCTGTTAACACTACGTGGTGTGATCTGCAGTCAGGGTTGCATGACTGTGAGAGAGTGCAGCCCTGCGCAGGCCTAACTCTACACACACTCTGCACCCAGCTTTTCCTTTCCCTGTGGCAGAACACCATGATGCACCACACAGCACACACCACTTGGCCTAGTTAGACACAGGCATGACAGATAGCATCATTTATTTTTCTTACCTTTTTACTAAACACAGGGCATCTCTGAGCAAAAAATACAGAGTATTGCACCACTACAACATGCAAAAGTTGTGAACTACATCACCACACCACGCTGTATTTCATTAATCCACCCCTGGGCTGATGCCTTCTCTCTGAGAAAATGGATTGCTTTGAAAGTGGCTCATTAATCTAAAGAGGAATTACTGCAAGTTGTTCTGTCTTGCCTCAGTTTCCCTAGTTAATGCTTAATTACTGGGACGCTGATAGTCTTAATTAACTGTTCCAATGTACTCTAAGGGCCAGAGGTGAAAAAAGATGGTGGCATTACTCAGCTTCCCAGGATTCATTTGGTATTATGAGTATTCTGGGGGATTGACAGGGAATCTGCCTTATTCAGAGCTATTTTTTATCTTATTAGCCAAACCACTGGTCCCTGGGGAACTGAGCATGTGGGGATCTTATGGTGGGAAAGAATTAAAAATACTGTTAAAAACACTGCTAAGGACTCACAGGAATCACAAGAAGAGATTTCACACTCCAGATCTTTGCCCAGTCTCTTGGATGCAGGAAGCTAAATCCTTTGCCCCAGCACTGCTGCTATCAGTAAATAAACAGGCAATATAAGGCCCGTTTCTCTGGACAAAAGCCACAAGACAAGAAGAAGAAAATTGATACCGATTTTTGGGGGGTTGGCTCACAAGTTCTGATAGCTCCTCGTATTTCAGAATACAAGCGGTATTACTTTAACTGCACATTTCTGCACAGTTAAAGCTCAGTCCATCTAAGCCTGATGTCTGGTATCAATATTGTGCAACAGGACAAGGAGATGTCAAACCAATGCAATGTTCACCACTCACAAACTCCACTCCCTGCATGAAAGCCTTGAGCCTTTCAGTCCCTTTAATTCCAGCCAGAAGATCCTGTTCCTTAGATACATAAAAATGTCAAAAAACCAGTGTCCACCTACTTTTCTGGATTGCTGAGCAGTTGATCTCCCAAGATATTCCTTGGCCTTGGATGACTTGGCCCATTTCTCTCACGGATGCAGAAAAAAACACTGACTTGAAGACATGCAGGCTGGTGACACCTACTACAAACAGACTAAAATTAGGAAGCTGCTTTAATCCACCACAAATGACCACAGAAAATTCTGTTTTCCTCAGGCTTTTTCCTCCTTTCCATGAAGATGCAGAATATTTTGAATTAATTGAAATGGTGTATTTTGAAGGGATTCCTATACTACATGATACATCACATACCCTGCTTGTTAGCATTAAAATGTAGCAGACGTCCCCTTCCCTTGCCCCAAAACCTACACGGAATAACATACTCTGAGTCCCACAGCCACACCTTACTGTGAGTGTTCAGTCCCTTCCTTGGGTCTCCGCATGTCCACAGCAGACCAAAACAAAAATACGCCCACAAAAAACAAAGCTTAAAAAGTCAACACCGTCCCTGTGTTCCTCTCAGGTTAATTCACATGGACCATTTTCTTGGACACTGGCATTACTTTTATATCTGTCTGTCTACCATGTAAATTTTGTCTATTCACTTCAGGGAACATAGAAGGCCAAGAGTGAGGACAGAATATATGTTCAAATTACCTGAATCTATGCTAAACCATAGATGTGAAGTGTGTCAGGTCCCTCCAGATGAATTTTCTGGCAATTTCCATTTTCAAGAATTTAGAGGAAGTAGACCAACAAAATACAAATAAGATATTTGTTTCCTTTTAGAATGTTTATTTTCACATAAGCTGTGTTTCTGTGAACATTAATACTGGATCTACACAGTTCTGGATCATTGACAGTAAACTTTTCATATGAAGCAGGCGGGACATTTGTGTCTGATTAGCTAGGGCATTTTGAGTTTTGCTGACTTCATGCTTTAATGCTAGAACAATTCAGCAGAGATGAGATTTGATCTGGCATAAATCTGTAGGGACATGGACAAGTGATGTTTGATTTGTCTTCCTGGAACAAACAATTTCGGCAAGGTCTTTTTAATAAATTTGAACCAGAAGAAAGAGTCACCTCTGGACTGGCTCCTTGTATCACTGGGCCAACGTGTTTCTGGTCTGATACTTAGAGTCTTAAATCTGGATTTACTGCCCTGGTGAATGATTGCTCTTCCACATTCTCTTCCACTTTGTTTTTTTCCTAGCTTTCCTCAATAAATTGAGTCAAATTTTCCAGGATGATTCACCTCAGCCATAAGCAGAAATAATCCTGTACAAACCAGTGGGAATCAAGTACACTTTGTTCCTCTCCCAAACTTCTCATCATAACCTAAACTTCTATCATTTCTACTTTGACATTTTTACTGATCTTCTCTCTGCACCATAAATGAAGTATTCTCACAAATCCCAATCATACTACATCACAGTACTGTGTCATTTTTATCTGTCATACCCAGAAAACATGGTATCACATCATGCCATAAATCCAAAATGGGAAATATTTAGCAGCAAAGAGTACCTATGTCAAAAATCACCTGACAAATCCCATCCTGCAGAGCACTGGAGCAGCCTGCACCAAGTGAAGAGCAGCCTCACGTAGGGAGGTCATCCCTGTGCTGTGGGAATGAAATGGGAGTCAGCACATTACCCAAACTTCCTTCTGCACAATGGATCCGTATCCTAGAAACACACAAACCAGCATCTTAGATGAACATTCACACCCAACAAAGCTCCTGAGTTGCCTGTCCCTCGACCCCAGAGCTGTAATCACCCACCTCACCGTGTTGCGGGGTTCCCTGTCATTGTGCAGGCCACGAGTTTTCATAGGATTCAGCAAAAATCCCAGAGGCAGAATAACTGCACTCTAGATCTGGAAAATTCAGTGCTTTTAGAAAAAGGCTCTCCTCTCCTGCCCTGCCTTGCCAAGCCCACCCGAGAACCTCAGCCCCCAAATGACACACAGAACAACAGTAGTTAATCCAAGGCCTTGACACCTGACAGCTACCACAGCAGTTCAAGAGCACTTTTGTCTCTTAGTTTCTTGCTCACTGTATAGCTAGGCATGAATGAATATGCAGGGTCCTAATGCTGTCATTAGAACCTGGCCATTGACTTCATTGGATGCAGTGTCCTGGCATAGCTGTGCATAAATTCAAGTTCACTTCAGTTCCCAGTGTGGCACCACGCAGCACTGGGAATGAAGAGCAAATTATTCAATAAGTGATAATCATCTTGTGTATATATAGCTTTGAGAAGAGCTTAGCATGGTGAGGAATAGAATGGCTTGATTCTTGTATCCAAAAATAGCTCATGGGCAACAGCCCACTTTTATATTCCAGTAAGTCCAAGTGAGAGTACAACCAAACATGATTGTTATTTTTTGTTCAGTAAACTGCAAGACCATTCTGTTTCTTTTTAATGTTAGTCCCAAATGTGCTTTCTTTATTCTACTTCTTTGTATTCTTCTCTAGGCTGACTCTCTTTTAACTTTTCAAGTCTATTTTATGGTAAAATGAATCAGATCTTCTGATACTGTTTGGAGGCGTAGGATTGGTTTAAACTCAGATTAAGACAATACATTCTGTTCTGTAAAGTAGTGGTTCATTTAATCTCAGTGTCTCGTTTTCCTTACCTATAATACGAAAACACTAATTTCTCATGTTTCAATAACAAAAAGTTGCACTGTAATTACCGATGTTTGCCAGGCAGTTGGAAGGTGTGCAAGGCAGGGTATGAGTCCAAATGATTACATATACAGCACTGTATTTATGAAGTTTGTTACCTTGTTTAGGAAAAATCACAAATTTTGCAGATATCTCAAAAATATTTATATTATTAGTAATCTCATATCTGAAAGTCTGCTCAAAGAGATTGTAGCTAAATGGTATGCTGTGAAATTCAAGCTAATTATTATCCTTCTCAGAAAAATTATGAGAGCCCATCTCTGTGAACCTGATTGAGTTCTTCCTTACAGTGGTGCAGACTGAATGCAGTGATTCAGGATTAACTGTAACAAATCTGACTTGTTCGGTCAAATTCCAGAATAGTTTGTGTATCCAGGCTCCGAAGAGTTTGGGTCTTCACTTTCCAGGAACTGATTTAATGCTCAGAAAAGGAGGAAGAACATTTCACTGGCAATTCTGCTATACTGAGGGCTAGCTTCACCTTTCAAAATTATCAAATTAATATATTGAACTCTTTTATATAATCCACAGCTTTTGACTTAACTGCCTTGTTTGTAGAGTGATTTGGAATGAAAGCGGGTATTATAAAAAAATAGATGTCTGGTAATGATGAACTGATCTGATTTTGGTGAGGATCTCCCCTATGTTTTTCCTCAACTAAGAATGTTTTGTATATTTCAGCTCTGCCTCTAAAGTAATCATGGTTCAAGGCATCAATATTTCATGAGGCATAAACGGTTCCCCTTTAGGAAAAGAAAAAGCAGTTTTTCCTGTTTGTGAAATTTCCACATTGCCAAGAACAAGAAAGCTTTCAAAACACTATCTTTGCTGCTTGCAGACCTTCACTGCCTTATAGGGTCTGAATCCCATGGATTCATGCGGGGGGTGGGCCAGGAATACTGGCTTTTCCTCCTTCTGGGTGATTCTGGGAGGCCCGCAAATGATGTCATGGTACATTTTAGGCTACAATAACAGGAAATCATCAAGTGTTTACACTGGCAGACTGGGCTGTGATGTGATTTTCCTCCTCTTCCTCTCTGCCCCCCCCACCCACCTCGCCCCTGCCATTGACTTCCTTGATATATCTGCTTCCTCTGATTAAAATACTACAAGGTGACAACACTGAAGGAGGAAGAAGGGAAGTGGGGGAGACAGAAAGGCATATTTTAAAAAAAGATGATTCCCCACAAATCACTAATAGAGAGCCTCCTTCTCTGGCCCCATGCACACTGTGTTAGTGCAGCAGCCCAGACACGTCAGAAACTGGACTGCTGAGGAGCTGGAGGATGAACCGCTCCCAGCTGAGACATGAAAAAGAAACTCTCCCCTCCCTAGCACAGATGAGTCACAGAAAAGATCTCCCTGGCAAAGTTTTCCTTCTGAATTTTCCTGCCACACAGGCACATCTGAAAATATATGGCATGGGCTTATGGACTCCAAGGAGGAGGAGGCCACGCTTTCAGGGTTTGGGTCAGAGGAAGGATGCAAGAGACCTTTACCCAGAACTGTACCACAGGCTGTTGCAAACATCAGTTTTCAGTCAAAGGTGAGTGAAGGTGCTGGGATTGGACTGGGCTTCAGGCAGTGCTTGGACCACAGATGCACAGTATGAATGCTAGATATTGTGTCCTTTCCAACTTGCTAATATAAAGGGAAGAAGGAGGAAGATGGAAGGAGGTAAGATGTAAGGAAGACAAGGGATTCCAATGAGGTAAAACAGATTAATTGGCTTCAGGACAGTTCATGTTTCCTTGAAGGGTACAACATGTCTATATCCTTCCAGCTCACTGCTAGCACTGCACTGGGCTAGCAGAGTGCACACTAGCAGCTCCGAGGTGGGAGACACGAAGGAGTAGCTGGCAGGGGCTAACTCTAGAGCAGATAATCAGGATTGCTGGAGCTTAAGGAGAATGTGTGAAGAGACAGGTCATTTACAGTAATGTGGAAGGAAGTCTGAAATGAGAAAGACTGCAAATATTAAAGAAGTTCTCTGTAAATGACAATGTGTAAAAGAAGCATACCTCAGGATAAGCTGGGATCTCCTTTCTACACTCGGTCACAAGCCAAAGGTATCCACTGAAACTGAAAAGGCAAATAATTTTAACGATTTTTTTTTTTGCACAGTATACACTTAACTTGATCTAGGATATCACTGGAACCACAGTAGTTCTCCTTGTTCAGGAAAGAATTGGACTTTTTATAGGTAAGGAGGTCCATGTTGCATAGCATACAGAAACAAAGACTGAAGCAGCAGAGTGTACAATCAGGCTAATTTCTAACCTGTCTCTTGCTAGACTGTATGTGAACTTATCCTGTTGCAAGGAAATGGTAGAGACACACAGAAGTCCTGTCTCTCTTCCTTGAGCTCCCCTGTTCCCTGGTTTTCCATGACACAGGATTTTCATGTCTTGCAACCATGTAAAGAACCTGGTTTGGGTCTTACATTGGGCCATCCTTAAGGAGAAAGGTCTTTTCTGACACCTTCAGCAGCTGTTGATATATTTGCAAAGAGTGGGCTTTCTGCTTTAAAATCCTTATTTCTGGGTATGCTTTGTTGGCCATGAGGTCCTCTGAATACAAACATAAAAAAGTGATAAGGGCACGCCACTGAAGCCATACCACTGTCCTCTCCCTGAAACTCAGGTAGGGTATAACTTTGTGCTTCCCAGAAACAGGCCCTAGTAAGCACCCACAGTGGAGCATTTGCTTTCTTTTGCAAATAGAAAGGACATTGCATCATGACTGAGGAATACATGAGTCCAGTATGGGAGATATTCATCTGCCATCCCCTGTCCAGTGAGAGGGTTCACCATCTTGACCTTGGCATGAATCATTCTCAGTCCAAATTATACTTCTTTGGAGCTGAAAAATGGTTGTATAATAAAGGATGTGTTTGTTTATCCTTGCTGAGACTCTAAGTTGTCCATAGCCTCAGCCTTAGGCACAGGTGATAGAACCTAAGGCACAGAATGAGGACACACTTGTCCCAGCTGATAGAGGTAATGAAGGCTTAGCTGATGCTACTTTTTCTGCCCTTTTCTGCTGCATCTCTCTGCTTCTTTCTTGTCACATCCTGTTAAGAGTTTTTTTCAAATATATTAATGGCAAAAGGGAGTGTAGGAATAACATTGGCCCATTATAGGATGGGAATGGTCACCTCACAAACAGGGACAGAGACAAGGCAGAGGTGTTTAACGCTTTCTTTGCCTTTTTCTTCAACATAGATGATGGACCAAGGGGGTCTCAGTGCCCTGAGCTGGAGGACCATGACTGCAAGAATGATCAACTCCCAGTCGAGCCTGAAATTGTGCAGGATCTGCTGCTCCAGCTGGATCCCTACAAATCTCTGGGGCCTGATGGGATTCATCCCAGAATACTCAAAGAGCTTCTGATATCATTGCAAAGCCTCTCTTGATAATTTTTGAGTAGTCTTGGGAATCCAGGGAGGTCCCAGATGACTGGAAGCTGAAGAACATTGTTCCAGTTTTCAAGAAGGGCAAGGAGGAGGACCCTGGAAACTACAGGCCTGTCAGTCTCACTTCAGTGCCTGGTAAAGTTTTGGAGATTATTCCAGGAGGTGTTGAAAAACACCTGAAAGACAACAGTCACTGGTCACAGCCACCACAGCTTCATGAGAGGAAAGTCCTGCTTATCAGACCTGATTTCCTTCTATGACAAGGTGACCTGTCTGGCTGATCAAGGGAAGCCGGTTGATGTGATCTTTTTGGATTTCAGTGAAACTTTCGATCCTATCTCTCCCAGGATTCTCCTGGACAAACTGTCCAGCCCACAGCTGGATAAACACATCGTGTGGGGGGTGAGCAATTGGCTCTTGGGTAGGGCACAGAGGGTGACAGTGACTGTGAGCTGTCACTAGTGGGGATCCACAGGGCTCCATCTTGGGCCCTGTGCTCTCCAACATCTCCATCAATGATTTGGACACAGAGTGGAAAGGACACTGAGCAAGTCTGCAGGTGACACAAAACTCAGAGGAACTGTTGACTCCCTTGAGAACAGGGAGGCTCTGCAGAGAGACCTGGACAGATCAGAGGGCTGGGAATCACCAACCATAGGAAGTTTAACAAGGGCCAGATTCTGCTCCTGGGATGGGGCAACCCTGGATGTACGAACGGAGTGGGAATGAGAGGCTGGAAAGCAGTGCTGGGAAAGGGCCCTGGGGGTCCTGGTCAGTGGCCAGTTGGCCATGAGTCAGCAGTGCCCTGGCAGCCAGAAGGGCCAACCCTGTCTTGGGGGACAACAGGCCCAGCATCGCCGGCTGGGCCAGAGAAGAGATTGTCCCGCTCTGCTCTGCCCTGGGGCAGCCTCAGCTGCACTATTGGGGTAGTTTTGGGCACCACAGTGTAAGAAAGATATGAAGCTACTAGTGTCCAAAGGAGGCCCCGAGGATGGGGAAAGTTTTGGAGGGGAAGCTGTGTAAGGAGCGGCTGAGGGCACTTGGTGTGTTCAGCTGGAGGAGACTGAAGGGAGACCTCACTGAGCTCTTCAACATCCTCCCAAGGGGCAGCAGAGAGGCAGGTACCGATCTCATCACTTTCATGACCAGTGACAGGACACAAGGGAATGGCTGGAGCTGTGTCAGGGCAGGTTCAGGTTCGATATTAGAAAAAAATTCTTCCCTCAGAGAGTAGTTGGGCACTGAAGAGGCTCATCAGGGCAGTGGTCACGGCCCCAAGCCTATCTGAATTCAAGAAGCGTTTGGACAACACTCTCAGGCACAGAGTGGGGTTGTTGGGGTGTCCTGTGCAAGGCTGGGAGTTGGAGTCAATGATCCTTGTGGTTCCCTTCCAACCAGCATATTCTATGATTCTATGATTCTATAAGTGTAGACATGAACAGGGTAGGAAGGGACAGAATAGCAAATAAAATAATTTTATTTCTATCATCTATTTCTCTCCATTCATGCAACATTAGCAACACTGACAGCTTTAAATCATGCTGAGAAATCTCCCAAGTGGAAAAGTAGAAAGCCTGAGACACTCACTAAAGCAAAACTGGTGGGATGCAGAAAGTCTTCCTTAGAGCACCAGCGCAGGCTGGCAGGGCCGTGGCAGTAGCTGTGACCTGGTTAGGTGAGCTGCCTCCTCCCCGTGCCCCGCAGCCCCGAGTGCGGAAGGGCCCTGCAGGCTCGTGCGCTGCCCGCCTCCGCCTTCGCCTCCCGCCGCAGGGACCCTGTTCCACAGCCCCTCAAGGCCGGCATCCGGCCGCGCTTCCTCGCATGGCTCCGCTCGCCCTCATCTCGGACACTCCTCGCCGTCCCTCAGCTCCCCGCGGCTGCACAAGAGGGCAACGCGCCTGTTCCGCGCCCTTGGGCCGCGGCGGGTCCCCAGACGAGCTCTCACTGCCCTCAGGAAGCGCAGGCAGCCCCGGGAGCGGGAGGCGGGAGCGGGAGGCGGGAGCGGCGCAGAGAGCGAGCGGGGAGGGAGGCGGGAGCGGCGCAGGCGCAAGCGCGGACGGGCGGTTCGTCGGGCCGCATGTCGGGCCGCATGTCGGGCCGCTCGGGGCTGGGTTGGCGCCGCGGGCAGCTGGGCTCGGCCCCGGCCCCGGGCCGCAGGCGGCTGAAGCCGCTGCGCACGGTGGTGGCGTGGAGGGGCCGGGCGGAGTGGGACCAGGTGATGGTGGGGCTGTACTGCGGGGACAGCCGGCTGCAGCAGGACGCGCTGGATCGGGTGTCGGCCTGGAAGAGCCGGTAGGGGCCGCGCGGCGCGGGCGGGGAGCGGGATGCGGACCTCGGGTTCCAAGCGCCCCCTCTGTCCCCAGAGCGGCGCCTCTGACCTTTTCGCCCCAGGCTACGCCCGGCGCTCGCGGTCCTGGGCCCGGAGGACGCTGGGGGCCCGGAGGACGCTGGGGGCCCGGGAGGAGCTCCCACAGGGGCAGCTCCGCGGCCGCGGCACTGTGTGCAGGCCGGGTAGGCGGCCCCATCTTGCAGGGCGTCTTCGTTGCCGGAGACTCCGGGCATGTAGCTCCTGTCAGACGCACAGTGACCCCGTGGAGAGCAGGGGACGCAGAAGACCTACGTGCCCGCAGCTTCACGGGCTGGTTTCTCGCGGCAGTGAGGGTACAAGGCCCCCAAATGTTATTCTGTGTTGCCTCTGCCGCATCCATACGGAAGACCTGCCTAAATAAGGCATCGTCTGTATGTGCGCAGCATATCAGTAAGTCCTTATGTAACATGTGCTTAGGAGTAGCCGTGTAATAATCACTGTTCCAAATAGAAGCCTTCTGGAAAGAGTCTTTGATGCTGTCTCTACATACTGTTTCTCTGGCTGTTATGTACCACAGAGTACAAAAACTAGCCAGAAAGCTGCCTTTTTTTGCAGGGTGACTGTGTTTGTGTGAGACTGCTCACCTGGTTTTCCTTTATCTCCAGATATGGTCAAAAAATGCCTCTTGCAGTGGATTGCACTGCAGAACTGATTCGTTGCAAGGTCCTGGATTCGTCTGGCAGATTGAAGTCACACGAGCTCATCCTCTCTTATGGGCTGGCTCTTGTAAGGTAAGGACTCTGAAGGCCTGTGTGCTTTGTGACAAAGTCTTGGGCAGATGTCCTTATTCAGCTAAGTTCACTTTGCATCTCTGGGACCACAGCATGTGGGGAATTTGTCTCTGGGGTTCCAAGTTTCTCTGCAGCTTTTGATAGTAATTTTCTGTAACATGCATGCAGGTTTGTCAACTTGATCACAGAAAGGAAACAGAAGATGGCCAGCATTCCTCTGAGACAATTGGCCAGAGAGGTAAATATTTAATAAGAGTTGCTTGATAATTTATGTTTGCACAGCATATGTGTCGTCTGTTAACAACACTGGGTGGAGGGAGTTGTGGGGTGTCATTCTTTTGTAACCAAAATAATGGATATAGGTGCCAGTTCTTTCCAACTGCAAAGTTTTAAGAGGCTTGCTGCAACTGTATCTAAATATTAGTTCTTTAAAGTCAGATTAAGACTAGAAAAAGCTGATGATTATTAAAGCTTTTTGAATCACGTGTGGTCAAAGCCTTGATTTACATGCGTATAGTCCCACTTGACATACTGCCCTATATTTTCCTTTCTTAGCTACTGAGATACAGGAAAAGAGCTAATCTGTGGTTTATAAATTCTAGTCTTTGACAAGCAAGGGTATACATAAAAAGCACTTAATCACACTTATAGGCATTTTCATCTCATGTCTTTGGCTTTAGGTGAGCTTGTCCACTTCTGTGTCGAGGACGGAAGGTTCAAGCTGCAATTTTAATAGCAGGACCAACTTAAGTAGGTTTATTGCCAGCTGCACCAAACACCATCTGGGACTGAACAAGTTTTGATAGTGAAGGACAGACAGCATTTGAGCTCTTCTATTTATGCAGCATTGTCTGGGCCCCTGTGTGAGAATGATGAATTGATTTTTATTTTTCTTTGCAGGTTTTTAAGAAATGTTCTGCTTCTCACCTTTTAAAACTGAGCAAGCTTAAAAACAGAGGTCTTGCATAGTTAAAGGTAGTTGTCCTTAGGACAGTTGCCAAAAATTGTGTGCAACTTAGTATGTAGATTTGATTATTGTGTATGATATGATTTGTATTTTTGGTATACAGTTATCCAGAATGTGTCATCTATTTAAATATAATTTAACTGCTTCTCAGTATCTTATTAAATTATTCGTAACACCTCTGTCTAAAAAGGAATCTGTTGTTGCAAGTAACGCCGAAGAACTTAAAATGCCAAGGCCACAGGAGGAGTGGGATCAGGGAGTTGGGGGATCTTGGCCCACCCTTGAAGTGGAAAGCTGGGGAACTACAGTGCAGGAGTGACCTAGGTATAGATTCTCTGCAGCTTTGCAGGGCTGCAGGCAACTGTGGTACAATGCAGTGAAAATGTGGGGTGACATCCGCTGGCTGTTCTTCCAGGTGGATATCCCCATCTGGGTGGTGGACCTGCGTCACGAGCTGACCCACGGGAAGCTGCCACGGCTGGCCCTATGCCGCAAGGGTGAGTGCTGCCGCAAGGGTGAGTGAGTGCTGCCAGGGTGAGTGCTGCCAGGGTGAGTGCTGCCAGGGTGAGTGCTGCCAGGGTGAGTGCTGCTGCCAGGGTGAGTGCTGCCGCAAGGGTGAGTGCTGCCAGGGTGAGTGCTGCCAGGGTGAGTGCTGCTGCCAGGGTGAGTGCTGCCGCAAGGGTGAGTGCTGCCAGGGTGAGTGCTGCCAGGGTGAGTGCTGCTGCCAGGGTGAGTGCTGCCGCAAGGGTGAGTGC
>JAWWLV010000158.1:6943445-6977914 GCA_035041135.1 Platyrinchus mystaceus
GGGAATACTGGGTAGATCTGGTCACTTCCTTGGCTACAAACTGGTCACCAAGGAAGGCCCAGACCAAACTACCACACTGACAAAGAAAGCTATAGTCCTTTTATAGCTCTCAAAACTTTGTAGATTCTAACTTGAGAAAGAGCAAGATAAAAGCAATTTAGCCGGTTTCAAAATACTTTCCATGTGGACAGAAAAATCACTAACCGCTGGTAGTATTAAAAAAAATCATAGTTCAGTAAAGTCCAATAAAGATGTGGTTGGTTTGTAAATAGCCATAGTGCTGTTGCAATAGATGCAAAATCCAAGTATAAGGAATACAAATATGCATCAAAACATAAAGTGCATATAGGAACAATTTCTTCCTAAACTGATCTGTTCAAGGATTTTTTTTGAGCTGTCTGGATTTATCCAACTTGCCTGGCTTTGACCACTATAAGTGGTAAAATATGGAATTTGTGGTTCAACCCCGCTTGAGAAAATTTATGTTGCTGGAAAAGTCTAGGAGTTTTGTGAGTCTTTGGTGTGTTGTCTGAATCAGAATTTCTGTGTAATTTGATGCCTTCCTTGAGTGTATATTCAGCAAAACTAAGCAGCTTGCTTAGAGACAAAATTCCCTTACATAGTTGATGTCCTGTTTAAACTACCTATTTATATTTATTTCTAGAAAAAGTCAGAGATGTTCTGATATCTTACAAGAATGAGCAGTTTCAGGTAAGTTTACTCTGATTATCAGCACTTTCGTTACTTCTCATTTCCTGCTTGGGGCAATACATGTTCTGTGTTGCCTTGGTTAGTTCCTTGTTCAGATATTGCTACTAGTGTTGTCACACATGGCTTGCCAAAGGAAAGCCTCTCTACAGAGAACAAGCAATTTGAGCTGTGATAGTTTCTAATGTGAACACTTTGTTCAGGTTTATAAAGGAGATACGTAGTTATTGGAGATCCCAAGTCTTCCATGTCCAAGTGGATAGTGCTTAATTTGTTTTCATTCATCCTAGCATCTCTGGAAGTTTAGACCTGTCATTCAGAAGTCATTAGTCCATGTTTTCTATCATCCATAGTATATATCTGCAGTGACCCAGTGGCTGAGGTGCTGCAGTTCATATTTGTGAATAATGTGCCCCGGAAATCTTTCTTTCCTCAGCTTCTTCTTCATATTAATGGGTTAGTTCTCGAGATGTGGTGAAAGCTGGGTTACAGACCCTCTCAGCAGTCTTTGGATATGACCAGTTGTTACTGGGGAGCTGTTCTCACTTTTATTTTGATTAATATTATTAGGGGCTTAAGGAGAAAGTGTGCTAACATTCCAGTGAAGTGTAGACTTAAATCAGCAATGAGAGGTAGTGTCAGGAATTTTATTGAAAATGAACATCCGATTTCCTTCATTGTCTTGGTTTTGGACTATATAATATGATTTTCCTTTGTTCATCCTTCCTTTTCTGTGTTTGTTACTGGCTTATTTTGTATGTTTTGCATTGCATGGTAGAAGCGACACACTGAATATGTGCTGTGAGTGACCTTAACATACTAACAGAACAGAGGGAAGTACTTCAAACTGAATAGGAAAATGCAACTTCAAAATTTAAACTGATCACAGTTGAATGGAGGAAAGGAGCAGTGAGTCAATTGCTAAAAAGTAATTGCAAACCTTTGTTTTAAAGTTCATGGGAAATTCCTTATCCCATTGAAATTGAGCAAATAAAGGCTGATGAGTAAACTGGTAGATGCCTCAATTTAATTGAATGCTGTACACAGTTGAAACGTGTCTGTTCACCCTGCAAGGCTGCTTTTCTTGTTGAATGATTGCAAGTGCTGCACTTCTGTCAGCTGTCACACAGTACTATGGAATTGTGAAACACTAATGCTCTGTAGATACATATGTTGTCAATATAACATCTTTTAATATGCAGTTTTTGCCACTCTGAGGTTCATTGAGTAAGGGTGGGCAAAGTGTTTTCCAAGACCTGTCTACATCAAGGAGTGTTAACCCTTATGGCTGATACCTGCAAGTGCTTAACTGAAGTTTATCTTTATTAAAAAAAATACTACTTTTATATATTAATAACTGTTTTCACTAATTTTAAGAGATGTAAATTAGTCCTTTGTTGGCCTCTGGAACTCTGTTCTGTACAACAGTAGACCTCTAATTTAAAACTGATTATGGCTGATAGAAATGGATTGAAAAAAGTGGCATGGGCTTTTTCTTTTGCCCTTTAATGTTCAGATGATTTGGTGCATCCAAAGAATTTCTTAACAATGACAGCAAACTGAATGTTCCAAATACCGAGTACATACTACTTGAAACTTTTCTAGACCAATATTTAAAAAAATCACCTTGCATTTGCACAGAAAGAGTGGTACAGTATCTTTGCTGGTTTCCTTGCATAGATATATAGTGTGTCTAATCTTTTTCATGTAAGAAGGAGAATTACTTATACCTAAATTATCTTTATAGCAGTGTAACTGTAGAGTCTCTGATTCAGATACTTCTCCAGCTATTTTATTAGCTGCTTTTTAAACTTAAAAGCATGTATAATTCTGTAGGGTGTAAACTAGGCTAAAATATTGTTCTGTCACAGGGGCTGTGTACTTTATTGTCTGATTGTTCATACGGGTGGGCTAGAAGTTCTTTAGTCACTTTAGGTCATGTTTTTATATTTGATTTATCATCTAAAGTATCTTTTGCATTTAGTGGTAGCTTTGCATATATAGAAAAGCTAATCACAGTCCTGAAAATGAAACCTTGGTTTTTCAGTCTCATTTTACATTTCATTCCTGTTTGGCAGGAAAAATAATTTCTTCTTTGCTCTCAGTAGTTATTCCTTTCCAGGAAAGAGTTGGCTAGATACTTATTGGTGATGTAATCGGGTTTATGCCGATATTTTGTAGAAGGTCTTGATGGTAGAACTGCCCCTTGGGTAGCTTGTGAGTGTAAGTAGAAGGCAGGTCTTACCTTGCTGAGCAGACTCAGACAAGGTATATATCAAATGAAGAAACCACTGACTTTCAGAGGACTACTGACCTTAGATATTCCCTCTTTCATTCTTGATACAGTCTGGCTTTTATTTTGATCTACTGTGTGCATAATGTGACTGGCAAAACCTTGTCCTGAGTAGTCAACCTAATGCCCATGTCACATGCTGAGTTAATGATTCAAAATGGGCCTGTCCTGGTTTGTGCTGAAGTCAGGGAGAGCAAGGTTTAGAACCAGAATGAGGATGCCAGGACTGTGACTCCTTGATACTCCTGTCTTTTTAATTCCGGCCTTTTCCAAGTATGACATGGCTTCTATTAATTTTTGCTATAAGCCTAGGAAGAGGAGCTTTTGTGAATTTTTTGGAGTGCTGTTGATGAATACATATGGCATGTGCATCTTCCCTTCAGAGCAATGTCTTTATGTTTGCCATTGGGGCATATTTTCGGTTAATGCTTGATATTTTTCTTCTCTCAGATTATGCAGACTATGCAGTCTGCTTCAAAGTCTCGAGAATTGTGGTCTGATTCCTCTTCAGAAATGGATTGGATTTTGGCTCAGATCAAAGACCTGATGCAGGAAAACAGGTACATCTCTAATAAATAACTGAGATGAAAGGTACGGTGCAGAACTGGGCTTGTAGCCCTGTTGCACTACCTTTTCACAGTGTTCCTCAGCTGATAGTGGAGAAAGCAAGTAGTAGATTTCCTCAAAATCTTTGAGGACTGAGTTGTTAATCTGTGTTGATGAGTAATGTTCCCTGTGCCAGATGGTCTCCAAGGTGTTGTCCCAGACTTAGCTGTGCTGGCCCCAAGGCACGTCAGCATATTCAGTGTCTTCAAAAGCTTTCCCAACAACCTTGTATAGACTTCGATTTCACAATGACCTTTAGAATTCTTCAAAATTGCAGGGCAAGACTTGACATTTTCTATACTTTCTTTCTATGACTACAGAGCCTGTAGGAGGCAGTGTGTTGAGACTTTATTATCACCATGCCAATTTGCATGAAGATCTTGAACCACTTTGAGAATTCTAATCAGTGTAACTGTAGAGAGGAGAAAGTATCATGTTATAGATAAAAGCTATAGCTCCTGATGTTTTGAATATAAATATATATGCCCTACCAGCTGCTGATTAGTTCAAGAGGTTATCAGATGTGCCAGAATAAAACCCTGGGTTGCTCATCAGTTACTGAGCATGGAAGCATGAAGACATGGAGATTCTGTAATGAGAAGCAGAACTTGCTAAACATGGGGCTTCTGTATCACTTTGACTGTCTCTAAATAACTGGATGGTACAGGTAGAAGAAAGCCATTGCACCTGCCTGTTACATCAGCTCTTGCAGTTTGTCCCGTGCAGCTGCACAAAGTATATTGAACCCCGATTATGTGAATGTCCAGAGGAGATGCTGCTTCCGAAATAAAAGCAGTTTAAAAACTTTGTCATCTATCTGTGAAAGTCCTAGAACTAGGTGGCACATCTCATTTCAAGCCTTCACTGTCAGTTTTCTGAGAGCTTTTTTTTGAATTCCAGCCAGACACTTAGGTAAGGGTATAAAGCTCAAATGCCAGGTGTGGCCTAACGAAACTGCAAAGATGGGGCAAGAGGAACAGCATCACCAGACCTTTTGTTTGAACAAAAAATTCTGATGGTATATTATCTCTAAAATAATCTGTCATTTCTTAAGCATTAGTTATCAAAGCAGTAATGCTTTAATAAGAACTTGGTCTTCACTGTATTGTGCTACATTGAATAAGGTTTTTTTGGTAGCTTCCTTAAGCACAGGCTACAAATGAGACAAAGAAAACAGGGAGGATGAAGCTGTTTTCTGTGACTATAAAAATGTATTTTTTTTCTGTCTTGTGGGTTTTGTTTCTGTTAGCTGCTTCATGGTTCCCTGAGTGAGTCCTGATGATCAGGCAACTTCATTAAAATAGCTGCTCTGATATGTGGGGAAATCTTTCACTTAGAGCCACCAAGGATGGCTCACAGCTCACAACCTGCAAAACTAGCAAGAGCCAAACCCTTCAGTAGTGATGCTGCTACAGAGAGATTTTACAATTGCATTTAACAGCCTTGTGTGTTCACTGTTCAGAGAGAAATTTTGGCAGGAGTGTTTGTATTTATATATATGTGCACACAAGCACGTGTGTTGTGTGTATTATTTCCAGTAAGTACTCATTCCACAAGTCCAGACTTTGGGCCAAATTTGTGGACAGGAAACATTGCATGTTTCCGTGTCAGAACAGCTTTGACAGGGAGTTTCTCACCTTAGTCCTTTTCCTTTACAGACTCTCTCTTCACTGTTGCTCCTTTGAGTGGCCTTAGCTCCAGAAAGCCCCAGAAACTGGGTGTCAGGTTGCATACAGCTAGTTTGGTACTTTACTGTGTTCTGTGAACGCAGAGGTCTGTAACTGTTTATTCCCTCAGTCACATGGAGGCTTCCCCAGTTCTTTGTGCTTCTCCAGTGGCCTCTCTCTGTGAGAATCTAGTTTCCCAAAGTACTGACTTTCCTGAAGTACTTTCTTTCTCCAAGCTGAAGGCAGGGTTGTTCCTGTCATCTCCTATGTGTTTTTGAAGATGCATAAAGGTGCTTAAAGGACTCAGCTTCTTTCTTTCCTTGAAGAGAAAAATTTTAGTTGTTTACTCATAGAAAATAAGACCACATGAGAGGGAGGGAGGGAGGAAGGCTGGGGTGGAATGCATTGACAGGTTGTGACTTCATTAGGTTTGGAAACTTGTGTTATGAGTTTACAAATTATATTTTAATATATCAAGTGGCCTATGAAAGTGCTTTTCAATTTAGAATGCCTGTGTAATGAAGTAAAGCCTTTCAGTCATCGACATAGCCTGTAATTTGGATTGTGCAGAGGGCAGAAGATTCTTTTAGACCTGAAGGAAAATGAGCTAATGGCAAAGGATAGTGTGCTGCCTACTTCAGAGAGCTGCCCAAGTGGACCTTGTGATGACCAGATGATCTTAAATGGTTGTCTGCTGAAGTTGCCGTCTACCAGGAGATGTCCTTAATAGTTGGTGGTGATTGCTCATGCATGTAGGATTAATGATAATGATACTGGAACAGTTTCCAGAGAGGAGAAGGATTGAATTTGGATTTTGTTTTTAGAAACAAATTACATTCTACTGCTTGCCTTCTGATCTCCCATCACATCATCTACTTATGATGAAGTAATCTAGCATGTGTGTGTGTGTTGTTTCTATACACTGAGCTCTTCAGCTACTGTTTGTATTTATAAAAATGCAGCATTGTATCTAAGTCACATCTGGATGTTTAGAGTTGGAAGTCACTCCTGTTGCAGAAGACAAATTTTCTCTTCCATTATCAAAATATGCCATGTTTGACATGGGTGCTACCATTCCAAATCTTTGCACGGGTATAGAAGCTCATGGATAGAAGTGTGAACAGAAGAATTCAAGAGAATCATACTGGATATTGGGGTAGTTATGGAAATCTTACTTCTGTCCCTTTACCTGTATCTTATTTTTCAAGAGTTGGTGCGGCCTACCTGTGTTGGTACGCTCAGTCTTCACTTTCATTAAGCCAGCCTAATAGGAGATGGAGTGATCCTGGAGCCTGAAGCATTCAGTGCTGTCAGACTAACTGAAGTTTGCAGGATAGTTATAAGGGCAGGAGACAATCAAAAAAGAGCTGTGGGGAAGAGCAGTTGTGACCTTACTGCAGCTTATCTGCTGTACAGCTGTGTGCACTATAAGGTGTGACTTGTGCCAGCAAGTCAACAGGGTTGGCTTTTCCCCTGAGATTTAACGTAGCGCTGTCAGAGGTTCTAAGATCTTGGCTGGCCGGCTGGCAGCAGAGGTAGATCATACCCCATAGGTATTTCAGTATAAGTGTTCCTGTGCTTTTGAAATACCAGAATACTTGTAACTCAAGTAGAAATGTTTCCTTCATAGTTCCGGTTCTGTTCCAGATTGTACAACTGCACATTTCCTCCAAGTTGAATAGGATATATCCAACACAAAACTGGCATATGATTTTAGTGCCTTGCAAAATTTTCTATTTCCTCCTAATTGTTCCAGGTATTTGGCTCTCAAACTTGTTTCAGAACTGGTGCAAGCCATGTTTTGATTTGTAAAGGAGTAAGTGTCATTAATAAGTCTTTCTGATTGCTCTAGGGAATCAGTGGCTGAAGCTCTTCTCAGTGATGGCTTTCTTATCCCAAAGATGGATTGTCTGAAGGTGCTAAATATCAAGTATGAAGGTTAGTGTTTTGGGCACCACGCAAGTAAGAAGTGCACAGTTAGTGTTCTGACCAAGTCTGTTCTTTTTTTCTCATTATACTGAAATCTGTAATTCTCTGCATATTTTTTTGTACATCTAGGTCCTCAAACATCTTTTGACCTGTTCTTCAGATCCCTTTATGTCCATGTTTAGCTAATGCTTTTGCATAAATCTCTTAGTATGGAAGGATAGCTCTTCAGCTCTGAATGCCCAACCAAAATGTCTTTCAAAGCCTGCATCTCTACCCTTTTATGCAATAGTTGCTGATTTCATGAACTCCCACTAGTTTCTTTTCTGTATTGAAAACTTGAAGCAAATCAAAATCGGTGGGTTTTTTTGAGCCTCATTCACCAGAACTCATCTTAGTTCCAAGCTGCTGCCCATACGTGTGGAGTTGCATGGATTTTCTGCAAGAGAATTAGATACCTAGAGGGAGTGAAAATTAATACATTCCCTATTTCACAGCCAAAGAACTTTCCAAGAAAGATCCTCAAATTTCAGTGACTATATTACAGTAGTAAAAATTCAGGAGCTTTTTTATTCTATGTTGCTTTGCTCAGTGTATCTTCTCTTGGCAGTATATTTTTAAACAGAATAGGACTTAATTATGTGTGAAATAAGCTAAAACTGAAAAAGGACTAGCAAAGCAGGTAGATTTTCCTGTGCTAATAATTTTGTTGTGCTAATTATCAATTTGTTGCTTTTTTCACTTCTCTAGCATAAGAAAAATTATAGTTTGAGGTTCAGTGAGGATTCCAAAAATACACCAGAACCAATGATCTGAGAACGGACCACTTCAGTTTCGTGCAAGTGTCACACCCGCGTTTCACAAAAAAATTACAAAACACTAATTTGTGGCTTCTGGTTTTTTTTTTTAATTCTTATTGCAGCAAATAAAGAGGTATGGCAGTTCAAAATTCCTCAGACCTTTTACTGCTTTTGGCAACCTTTGCTGACGGGCCTCCTCTCACGAAGTTTTACACAGATCCTAATAGAGAAAATGTTTATGGAACTGAAGGAATGCTCTGACTCTTCAGAACTCAGGCATCAGTTCTTGATCAGCTGGATTTCTGAGTTGCTGACTGGCATTGCCAAAGTAAACGCTGGTGAGTGTGTCTGGAATTTCTGTGTTTAAAGAAATATAAGAGTCTCCTCTGTACTAGTGTGAAAACGGGGAGTGGTGGGAACTTTAGACAGAAAGTGTAGTAACCTAATTAGTACATTTTGTCATGTGATCATAGAGCTTTTATTGTTGCATTTCTTAAACTTTTCAACCTGCAGTTTATACATTTCATGCATTTCTTAGTAAAAAATTGAAATTGTTACTAGTAACTTCGCTGCAGCTTCCTCAAGGTAGGAAAAGCCAATCTCTCATATGAAAGATCAGGCTATTTTTTCCAGATATCAGTACTTGTAGAAAATAACAGTAGCAGGTAACAAATAAAGATATTACGTGCAATCTGTTCCCTGTTCCCATTCTTTCCCCCCTTAACAGAAGCCTGCCTTTACAAGATACTAAATAGTCTTGCTGTCCTTTATTGATCCTATCACAGGACTTTTATGCCTTCTAAACTTACACAAAAGTAATAAGAAGTATTTTGTTTTCAGTTCCTGACTCCTTAGAGTTGTTAAAATTTGCAAACCATATCTGTTTCATTCCAGAGACAGGCAATGAGGAGCCTTAATTATTCAGTGTCACAGGTATTTTGTGAACAGGACTTCTATACAGGCCTAGTGCAATCCTTGAGGTTTCCAGATGGTTAATTTTACTGCTTCTTCTGTCCTTTCCTGGTCAGGCTCAGACTGCACAAAGATTTTGCCAGCATCTCAGGTAGTCGTGGGGTTAATATTTCGTGCTTTCACTCAGTGCTGAGCACGCACCTGTTATGTACCCAGACCCCCCAAATGGTGCTCATTCACAGCTGTTAACTCTACTCATTGCAGAGCTGCCTGGAATGGTGCTGGGTCCCAAATGCAGTATGCTGCATTTACTTGGGATTACACATCTTGTGGTTTTCCTGTCTGGGGTGACATGCACAGGGCCAGCTTGGAAAGGTCTGTACCGCATTGTGTTTAGGTCTTGTGGAGCCAACCTGCTTGTCAGTGCACTGTCACATCCCTTATGACAACCTCGATGTGTTTGGTCAGTATACTGAGTCATGGACATGGATTAAAATGCCAGCTTATTTGAGGATGTGTTCCAGTAAAAATGCAGAGGGGTGAAGGGCATATTTTTGAGTTTTGAGCACCTTGTCGTTTTCGTTATCTTCTTTGAAGGGAAGAAAAGACAACACTGTAACAAACAGGTGTCGGTGAAGGAGCTGTTCCTCCGTAAAGTTCCTTTGCAGTGGATAAGACTGACTGACAGTTGTTTGGAAGCTCCCTGCTGGGCAACCCCACATCTTCTTCAGCTGTAAGTTTGATCCTGTGCCCTAGAGAAGGGACAGGAAACGGTGCTCTCTAACGGCTTTGGTTCCCTAGTGATGCACTGAGTTATAGCTGTGTTCCCTTCCCTTCCTTTGCCTCTAGTAGGAATTGTGACATGTACATATAAAGCTGTGGTTGTTGCTACTCATCTCCTCACTGATTCCATAAAGAGAAGGAAGAGAATGTAAAAGGATTGCACCTTCAAAATGAAAACAGATTTATCTGGGGAGGTACTGCAGAAGCAGCCTGGTCAGAAGAAAAGTAGAGGTGTGACTGCTTATAGAGGTTGATACCACCTGTGGTAAATTTGTAACTTTTACACAGGAAAACAGCAAAGCAGGAATTCAGTTAGAAGTATTCCAAAGTCCTTAATTTTAATCCCAAAGAGAGAGTATTACACCATCCACTGATCAGGGAATAATCAGATTTTACCTGTTAGAGGAGCCATATGAGCCAGCTGTCCTGGAGGAAACAAACACTTAAAACCAGAAAAGACTCCAGATGAAGGTTTATCAAGCCTTGTAAGACTTTTCTATTGCACTTTTTCCTTTCTAGGATCCTCACAGTCATGAGACCTCGCTTGTCACGTACTTCTCGGAAGAACCTTCTCTATCTTGCTTCCATTTACACAGAAGGAGGTGCCCCTTTGTCCAGTCCAGGCCTCTCTTCAGACAGCAGTGAACATCCAATTTACACTATAGAGAGCTTACAGTGGAGAGTCAGGCAGGAAAATCAAGTTAAAAATCAAGGGCAGACTGTAGAGAAAGAAGATGATGTGCTGGAGAGAGATGATGATGTAGAGGAAGTGGAAGAGGAGGAAGAAGAGATGGTAACTGAAACAAATCCTTTGGAAGGACTGGCTCATCCTGGTAACATGGCAGCTGTTGCTGAGAGAAGAGTAGCACTGCAGGGGTCCGCCTGGCAGATCAGTGCAGGTAAAGAGTGACTGTAAGACTTGGACAGTCTTCATCACTGGCAAATGTTAACTGAAATGGAAAGACATCTCAGCCTTTTGGGCATGGCCATAATTGAAGTGTGCTTCAAAATCATCTAAATGCCAGATTACTGAAAAATGTGGGTTTTTTCAAGTCTTTATGTGCAGGAGTCATTTCTCTTAAGCTTACTTAAAGCCCCATGAGTGTGTTTTCCAGGAGCATGTTGTTACTGTCTCATTGATTTTTTTTTTTGATAGGCTTTTTACAAACTGTTTAAAATTTCAGTGTATCCAGCTGATGGGGCAGAATATGTGCCAGCTGTGAATGGCAAAGAAAATATGGATGTTTCTTGGACTTGTGTTTGTCAGACTTGTAGGTATTTGAAAGCACAGTTTGGCTGTGAACCTAAGGTCCATGCTTCAGGAAAATGGCTGTTATGACATGGTGGCAAACAAAAGAAAGGAGCAAGGCAAGTTTTTAGAAGGAATTAAGAGTGTATCCAGTGCTTTGTTATCTTTGCTACAGTAGCTGTACTTTTTCATTGGGGTTGGAGGTTTCTGTAGCTTAAGAATTTTGAATGAGTGATTTATGGAGGGACTTGAACACAGAAGGAGGAAGTTGGTGGAGAGGAGTTGGAGTCAAAATGATATTTAAAGGAAGAAAAGCAGTCATCAGAAGATAATGAACTCTTGTACCCGATTCACTGGGAAATTTTCTCAAGTCAAAAAAACCCCAGAGGTCTTAGTTATGCTGATATGAACAGCATGTTAGAGCTGGATGTTTTGAGAACAAAAGCAAAATTCTCCTCTGCTTCTGTGACTTTGGTTCAAATCAAGCACAGCTTTTACTGCAGGAACACACATTGTGTCCTGAACTACCTGACTTTTGTGAAGATTCTGTTTATGAAGTTGTTTTTATATAAACTTAATTTGTTTATATAAACTTAATATTCCACAAATAACATCTGTGTAGTTACCATCCTTAAACAATTTGAAACTATAGCCAGTAAGTATATACCAACCCATGACATCATGTGGCATATCAACTATTTACTAGGTTGTTCCCCAAAGAAAGGGTTTAGCCTGTTTAATATCTATAATGGCTCAGAGTCAAATTTAGCAAATGTGAAGTCATGGAGAAGAAACAGCCATAGATGCTGTATTTTCAAGACTCTGTCATATTCTTTCTCTTTGCCATCTCATCCCAGCCCACCTGTTTGTCCAGAATTGCTTAACTGGTTATTTAGGCTTCCCTAGCCTTTATGCTGCCTTATACTCTTCTACTGTTGTGGCTTTAGTTCTTTAGTCACTATTGGCACTTTAGCTGTGCTGCTGTTCATCTCAGAGAGTTGCTAAGGAGCTGATGCTTAGTCTCACCGGAGAAATGAGCTACTGGATGCAAAGATGGTGGTTTGCATGTACAAAATGCTTCTTTGTATGTGTACAAATGGGTTTTTCCATTTACAGAATTATGCAGGGCAATTTCTTAAAATTATCATAGGTAAGTCAATGTGTATGTTTCAAACAAAAGTGTTCTTAAAAGAGGAAGGTAATGTGAAGGGTTGCTCAGAATACTGCGGGGTTTCTTTTAATGGACATTGTTTCCTAGTGGCTTGGGTGAGTTGCAGTGTGTAGACTGCATGATAATGTTCCATGACTCCAGATATGTCCCTGCTGTTACATACTACAGTGACTTTCTTTGGAAGAGATAGGTTAGAAATAAAATCAGTTAAAACTATAGTTCAGACTTATTTTTGCTGCATACCTGAGACTGTTCATTTTTGCTGTGTGGCCGAGTTGCATGGGGCAGTTTTTGTGGACATGGTAGGGGAATCTTGTTTCTGAAAGTCTCTCTGGGAAGGTCAGACTCCTTGTTTATTGTACTGTTTTTACCTAGATGAAGTACAATGGAAAGACTTTCCTCTTGGGAAACTCCCAGGTCAGACAGATGACCCTGATGGTCTCATGTTGGATAATTATTCTATGATGTCACTGCTTGATCAGCCAGTGAGAGATGAGTGGAAGTCTCTCCATACAAAGTGAGTAATGACGTCCTGAACCATGAAATGCATTTATCTCTCTGTGCCTTGTACTATACGATGTGAAAAATTAAGGCTGGGATTTCCTTTTTACTTCTGTTTAACTAAATAGTTTGACCTATCTAATATCTTCTACTGTCTTTAATACCCACTAACTGTGCTTCTCTTTTTCAAGTAATGTGTGTGTTTGGAAGGACCTTTGCAATACTGGTGTAAGAGTATAACAGTCTGTTCTTCAGACTGTGCTGACAACTTTCAGCATTGTCTGATGCTTTTAGTAAGATACACTCTGCTGATCCCTTAGAGTAACTAGTCTGGAATGGCAGAATTTTTAAATAACGCTACTGAGTGCTAGTGCAGATCTGCCTGGTGGTACACTGGGATGAATAATTTTTATGGGAACAACTGTGACCTCACAGTTAAAGCATTCACGACTAAAAGCCTTGGAAGTCACTTAGCTGCCCCCATTGTCAGTTTTCCTAGACTAGCTGATCTTGTTGTGTAGGAAGGAGGAGTCATTCTGAAATGCACAGTGGTTTGCAGAAGCACTTTGAGGTGCATTAGTGGGAAAGCATGAAGATGACATGATAAGGTTGCCCACAGAAAATGGTTGACTGCAATCACTGTTGTAATACCTGAGAAAAGAATTGGCAGTACGTGACTGGTGTCATGCTGAGTTTCACATCAGTGAAAGCAAACATGTCTCTCTTCTGTATGCTTGAAATGGAAACTGAAGTACACTTCCTGAGTAAGCTGTGTGTCACTGCAGTGCCAGTTATTCATCCTATGGTTAACCCAACATGAGACAAACTCTCTTCTTACCCTCACCCGCCGCAACAGGAGACTCTCCCTGCTTATTTGTACTGCATTAGTCTGACAGTGTGTTTGCATAATGGATAAAATCAGACAAGTTATTGCTGCCTGGATTGCTGTGACAACTTACCGGTGTCATGGGAAGTTACTTCATGAAGCCCTAATCTCACTTTTTGAAGATGAAAGAACATTCTCAAAACTTACCTCTTTGCATTTGTCTCCTTCATCTTTTACTGTCATTAAGTCTGAGAGCTACTATTTATAATGGCTCCTGTTCTCATTCCCATCTTTTGTTTTGCACTCCTTGGGTCTTTCAAACTATCTGAGACTTAATGCAGTGGCATAATTGGTAGCCAAAAATGTGATTTCCATGTTATCCTTTGAGGAAGCCATCTTATAATATTGCTATCTTCACTCCTCCTGCCCTTTTTTTAAAAGAAACCACTGCAAGGATAGTGAAATACTGCTATTTAGCAGTTAGTAGCACAGCCTCATCAGGGTTGAAAACTTAAGTTTCTGTTAACTGGAGCTCCTCAGCCACAGTATGTTGTCAGTGCCCAGTGACCTTTTCAGAGCTGTAGGTACTAATTTAGAGCTACAGATCTTAGTAAAGAAACATTAGAGAAAAAAGTCTTTAATTGTCTTTTATTTTCATTAAATTTCAGAGTTCTCATAGGTTAACAAGTATAATGCCCTCCTTTCACCTCTGTGACTGAGAGTTCTTTCTAGGACTGCCAGTAAACCATTTCGGCAAGTGGGTCACAAGCAACAAATGAAAGAAAGTCAAAGACTTTGACTTTCTTCGGACTCAGAGATTCTTTCTGTCAAAAGCAAACTCAGTCTCTTGTGTTGGCTGATCAGGTAGTGCCCTTATCAGTGGCACTGTGTTCCTTTGGAGGAAGATGCCTGGACTGCATTTTGAAATACGATTTAGTCATGATGTGGACTGATAGTATATTGATTGCAGGCTAAAGGGCTGTGAGCCAGATACATAGATTTCAGTGCTTCATGTTGCAGACTCTGAACAAAGCTAGCAGGCTTTGCTTTCCCCTCTGCCCCAGCAATCACTTTCCACGTGGCCAAAGATGCAGACAGGAGCAATTGCAAAAGCTTCCTCTCCATTTAGCCAAGGAGGTGGTTTTCTTTTTCTCCTCATGTGCTGCTTCTAGTTGGCTGTTTTTTGAACAGTGTAATATGTCATGCTGCTCATATTATTAGAATATACCCATGTAGAAAATGAAAAAGCACATACCAGGCCAAAAGCAACATGTTTCTGCTTCTCTTTGTGTGGGGAAGGGGGCAGACGGTTTGTTACACTCAGATAACAGCCTGGCAGGATACCAAGGAAAAAACCTCAGAAAGAAACATGAGAAAAACCTGTTGTTACTACAAATAGAAAGGTGCAGAACCTGATTTATTCCTGTAGCTGTGCCTGGAAACAATCCAGGTTTCATCAGGAGTCTTATAACACCACCTTGTTCATTATTCATATTTCCCTTGCATAGCAGCTTCTCCATTTGCCAAAGGACATGTGGCATCAGAAAAGTGGACTGACTGGAGAAGAGGAGGCTCAGGGGAGACCTCATCACTCTCTACAACTCCCTGAAAGGAGGTTGTAGCCAGGTGGGGGTCGGTCTCTTCTCCCAGGAACCAGCAGTAGGACAAGAGGTCTTGGTCTTCAGCTGTGCCAGGGGAGGTTTAGGTTGGATATTAGGAAGGAATTTTTTACAGAGAGAACAATCAGCCATTGGAATGGGCTGCCCAGGGAGGGGGTGGAGTTACCATCCCTGGAGGTGTTTAAGGTGAGACTGGATGTGGCATCAGTGCCATGGTCTGGGAACCACAGCGGGGTTGCATCAAGGGTTGAACTCAATGATCTTGGAGGTCTTTTCCAACTCGATTGATTCTGTGATTCTATCACTTGCTCGAGGCAGAAGAGAGCAGATTTTCTTGACTACTGGTGTACTTTTCTATGTATAAACTTTGTCCTCTGTCTTGTAGCTACATGAGTTTTTTGCTTCCCCATCAAACGTGTTTGTATGGCCTATTCCAGAAGGGGTGTTTGCTATTTACTTTCTCTTTGATACTGCCTTCTTAACTTCTCTGTCTGCAGAGAGCTGTTCTGCCATACTTCTGAAGGAGTACTGAAGTACGGTATGAGAGATTGTGAAACAATGTTTTTCTTTGAAAATATCCATAAGGTGCTTGGAAAAAGCACCTACAGCATAGGCAGTGGGACATGCCCTTTCTAAAAGTGGTGGCCTTTGTCTTTCTGTCTGGCTCCAAAGCAAAGCAAGATAATGAACTGCAGAAAGGATTTCCTGGAGCATGGAGTTTGACATTAATTTGGGAAAAAGGGCTTTGGCCAAGTCATGTGACAGAAGCAGAATCTCTTGCTGCAGCCCTGATTCACTGGGTCCACAGATGAGAATGGACACCTGGTGATCTTATGATGTGTTTAGTCTATGCTGTTTAACATCTGCCTGAATTCTGCCTGCCTCGTTTGAAGTCTGTGCTTCTTACTAAGTAATTCGTATTAATCTGTAGCAAAACTTGATTGTATACCAGGAAAAAGAGGTTTCAGCTACACTCTCCCTTCATTTTTAAAGATAAACTCAATCTTGAAAGACAATTAATAGCTCATCTCAGTTCCTGTTTGACTTCTTTTCTGCTTTTGTTGTTGTTTCTGGAGGTTCAAAATATTGGAGATTATGCTTCCCCTATGCTGAAAGTAACAACCTAGCTATCCACAATGTTTTCCCCTCTTGAATAAGTAATTTTTTGTTCTTTCCTTGCCTTTTAACAGTTTGGCCTCTTGGGGAACCCTTTGCACACGGTTTCTCTGATTTACCATCAGTTCTTCCCAAAGATGAGCATGCTGTTGCCAAAACAGAACAGCTCGAATCTCAGAGAAGCAAAATAGTTCAAGAAGAGCAGAATCCAGCCAAAACTGTATTTAGCCGTCTTTGCAGATAGATGTGCTATTGGAAAAAATAGGCCAAAACTAAACCCAGGATTCGAGGTATGGTCTCACCAGTGCTGAGTACAGGGGGACAATCACTGCCCTGCTCCTGCTGGCCACACTATTCCTGATACAGGTCAGGTGCCATTGGCCTTCTGCCCACCTGGGCACCCCCTGGCTCATGGTCAGCCGCTGTCACCAGCATCCCAGGGCCTTTTCCACAGGGCTGCTTTCCAGCCCCTTTGCCCCAGCCTGGAGTGTTCCTCCTTGTGATTCAGGGGCATGTCAGTGTCTGTCCCCAGAGTCCCTGTCCTAGGAATATATATATGCAGGTCTGTATAGTCATGAATGGTGAGGAGTATGCATCAAAACAGAGAAAAAATTAACCCATTAACAGGCTGAATTCAGGATAGTGTCCAACAGCAAGAGGAAGACCATCAGGTCATTACAGTGAGAAGTGTGGTATTTCTGTTGTTGGCTTTGTCTGCTAGGCTTCTGGCAGTGTTTCATCTGAACAGGGACTATCTAAGAGGTGTTTCGATCTTAAAGGAGAAATTACTAGTTTCTGAGGAGCTCTGAAAAGCAGCCTCTCCTATAGTCAGTTATTCTAGTACTGAGCATCTGGAAGAGGCTTAGAGTTTTTTGGTGAATAGCTTGAAGTTGCTGTGCAAATAAAACATCCCAAACATCTCTTTTTTGCAGGAATTTTTTTCTGTCTTCAGAGCTCTTTGGTTTTAACATGAGACAATTTCCTGAGATGCTTAGATACTTTGAAAAAGCTTACAGTTCCTTCCTCCCTGGCTCCAAAACATTGTGTTTATTGTTGTTTTTTCTGGTGTATGCTGTGCATGTGTGTTGTCAAAGTTCATGTTTAGTGTTGCTGAGGCAACCTCTGAAGCTTTGAACCTGTCATCCTCAGGCAGATGTTTTGGTTTTGTGATAAGTGTATCTGCTTTTTGTTAGCTCCCGGTGCTCAGTTTTACCTGACAGCAGGAGCAAATTTGGCAAATAATGACCATTAGGAGCATTTCTGAGGGTGCAGTTGCTGACATGCTGTTGCTTTAGGGATTGCATCCTTGAAAGTCTCTGTAAATGCACTGGTTCCCACAACTTCTTTCTAAAGCCACAGGAATGGGTAGTATTGGTGTGCAGGATAGGTGTTGTAACATTTGTAACTTGTGATGACTGTTCTTTATGTTAATTGCTTGCTGTGTTAGCATTTCACCTGATGAGCTGCAAAGGACAGATGAAGATTCAGATGAAAATTTTCTCTGGTTATTTCTCCAGTCATGTGTCCCTCAGAACTGTTAGTAGTTGGTAATCTTACTTTTGGTTTGTGCCTTGGTACCTTCAGTGTTTTAAGACTGTTGCCTCTCTTGAACAGACTGATTAAAAACTAAGGACATTCCAGCAGCTAAATGTTCAGAGCTAAAAAAGAGAAATGATGTTGTGGAAATAATGTGCTATCAAAATTAACTTTGGTGATGTGAGCTTCTAAATCAGCTCAGTGCTTATGTGCTTTATTTCTCTTCCTCATAGCTCTGCAGAATTGAAAATTCATGGAACAGGAGGATTGTTATGGACCCAGAATGACTTCCATAAAATAAAAAGTGGCCTTCAACTTTTCTGAGACAGCATCAGAGTGCTCTGTGACTTTCAGTATTGCACAAGTTAAGTGGGATGGAAGAACTAGTAATGGCGGTGGGGAAGTAATTTGTTGTTGTGATTTACTGATTTTTACCCTATAAAATCAGTGTTTTATAAAGGTGGTTTAAGTTCCATGTATAGTAAACACTGTCTTGCTTAACTACTATCATGAACCTTTAACTCTAGTTGATGTTTGCCAAGTACAGTTAAGAGTACTTTGGAATCCCTCAAGGTTCCTTAATTTTTTCATGGTTAATAAATGCAACTGACTTTAAAGACAAACCTTCCTCCTGGTTCTTGTTTCTCCATTCTCACTTGGGTATTCTAGAAAGTGTCCTCTGGTCCTCATTAGCCAGACTACTGAGCTGATACTGTCCCGTAGGAGTAATTTTGCCAGGATAAGATTATGCTACAGTTTTCACTAGCTGGGATTTCACACAAACTTCTGAGGGATTTTTCATGTAAGCTTTTTCCCTTTCTCCTTTTAGCCAGCAGTTACTCAAACTTATTTAGGAAATTCTGAGTGAAAGGGATTTGTTCTTTTATTACTGCATTTCAAAGAGCATGAAATTACTTATTGTATTTTGTATTGTAAACAAGCATACAATTCAAAAAGTAATGTGTGGTGCTGGCAAATACTGTACCGTAAGTAACTTTTTTCCCCTTTGGTGGAGGTTCCCACCAAGGTCCCTTTGGTGTGTGTCTGCCACTACCCCCCCTAGATAATCTGGGATTTTTCAGTAAATCAGCTAAAAAAATACCAAGAAATAATTTGGACAGACTACAACAGGGTTTTTTTATAAAACAGCTTTTTGTAGCTCTTGTCTAAAGAGGGTTGAAAAAAAAAAGCTAGAAACAAGTAATCCAATGGCTCTCAGTTTTATTAAATAAGGAAATTTTTTATATATATATATATAAACTATAATGTCTCATATTATTAAATAATTGTGCAAAACGTTTACACAGAGCAGGGGGGAACAGCTGATAGCCTGTACTTCTTTTAGATTCTTGCAGTTTTTTAATACATTTACAAACTTTAAATACCACAGACCAAAATCATCAATATTGTAAAACGACTCTTCAAAGGCTAACCAGACACTGGCATGAGAATAATTTAAGTGATGGTACACTTGTCTTTTTCCACTTGAAATATTGCAGGAAATACAGTTAATGACACAAACAAGCTGTGGGTACATAAGAGGAGTATTAAAGCTGAACACTTGCCGTAGAAGTAACCATGACAGATCTAAAGATCTGACCGTTATGAGTTCTGGTGTAATAATGCTTCAGGTAAACTTTTGGCAAATCAAGATCAAGGAGCATTTCAACTCTGGAGCAAAGCTTCACAGGAATGATGCACCTTCCTTCTCCTTAGCATGGAGTTCTAAAAATTACAATAATCAGGTGTTCCTGTTTGTGGTTTGCTGGACATTACAGGTATGCACACATGACACCAAGTATTTTATAACTATAATTTGGACAAATTCTTTGTATGTTCTGACTTTATCATTAAGAATTTCAAAATGCCAAAATGCATAATTTGAGACAAACTGGCATTAAAAGTAGGTGGGGGGAAACTCACCTAGATAGATGTTTTGATTTGTTGTTGTTTTTTTTTTTTTTCAATGAGGCTCCTTCTGCTTGTTCTAAGCAACCATACTCCACACCTATTTTTAAGTTTACAGTTAAAGCATTTTTTACAAAAGCTAAACAGACTCATGCTAGTAAATAAATTACATGCAGCAGCAACTAGAGCAGTGCACACTTCTACAGAGATTTAAGAATACCACATACTGGTTTAACATCCATTTTCACTCATTTTGTCATTAAGACTTACATTATATTTGGGTCAACAAAAAAAACCCAAAGAGATTTATAAAATTTTACAACAATTAAACAGTAATGTTTAATTCTACAAATGAATAAAGGCAACTACTGCAGCTCAATATGACAACAACAGACTAACAGCAGTGAAATCATCTACAATTTACTATACTACAGACATGTATTTCTTACAAAAAACATTAAATAACTTAGACTGACGTCCCATAAAGCATTTGTTTTTTGATTTATGAGTTTGAAATTACACACTTTTAAGTGACAAATTATGTGAAAGTAATATAGCTAAATATGAAAGATAAGTAAATCAGAACTCCCAGAGAATGCTCTGGTCCCAGTAAAGCACTAAAATCTACTGCTGAACTCTTGTTGACTGCAGTAGTCCGCGATTTTACCTTCACATTTTTTCCCCCCTCATCTAGAATCGTATTTTCATGGATTTTATTAAAATATAGTTTCTAGAACTGTTCTCTTACAGTTTTAAGAACATTTAAATACCATGCTCTCAAAAAGAGCATTTATATGAAGTCATATTTACAATATAGACAGTTATGATCAGGTGTTAATAAGATCAACTCTTCCATGTAAGAAGAAATCTAAGCTTATGCGCTAAAGATTAGTGAATGTGTCAGTTTTGAATTGTCTTGTAAACATATCTGAAAACAGATGTGGATGACTGAATTATCACTTAAACTAGTTGATCAGGAAAGACTACATCACATAGAAAAGTTTAATTACCTCTAAGGAGGACTAAACAAGCACAAAATTTGCAGGTTACTTCCACAAGGCTCCATTGCCCATTCTGTAACTATGCATGGTGGATGCTTAATAGCTTCCTAGAAAAAGACAACTTGCCTTTGAAGTGCCTTAGGGAAATAGTTTGCTGGGTGTGTATTAGCATAGCATTCCCATTTTAAAAAAGGAATTATTCTATCACTAAAACAAAGGTTAGTGAAAATTAAAATGACCAGACAAATCCTATAAAAATGGGTATCTCCATAAGCCACCCAACACTTCATACAGAAATCTCTGCTTGGTTTTCCACATTAGAAAACATCAAAAACACCTACTAACACCTCTCTTAAAATAGCTTATCTTTATAAGTGGAGAAAAACGGAACAAACATTTTTCTGCATACGAATATCTAATTCCATGCAAGATGGAAAACATGAGTGCACAATAAACTTCATATCATACCTAAATAATTTATAAATTAATGTTAGAATAAAGTAAGGTCTATAGCAATTACTGATACATTTTAAACACATGCAGATGAGCTAACAGCAACATTTTTACATAAAGTTTAGTGCAAGAATGTATCTGCTTAATAAATAGACTGAAGATACCTATGTAATGCTTTGAGGTGTACACACAGTATCTGTGCACATAAAACCTGGTTGTGAAAAGTTGTCCTTGTTTGTCTATAAACTACAAGTGCCCATTTTAAATAAAAAAAATTCCATAATTACTCATGGGCTACTTCCCTGTGACACATGGTGTCACAAACATTGTGGTGAAAATGTAATACTGAAGTTAATCTAGAGATTATTTTTTTTATACACAGTTTTTGTACAATCAAGAAAAAGAGATACAATTTGTATCAACAAACAAAAGGTCATTTCTGGTTATTTGAGGCATTGCTCTCAGCTGCTTATACCATGCAAGAGAAGAGAATAAGGATTATTTGCAAATTAAAAATATGAAATGTTTTTGTAAACTGGTCAAGTGTTAAATCTCTTTTCCCCAACTATCATAAGTGTCTGAAGATTTCTTTTTTCCCCATTAACAGAGAGAATAACCAACTAATTAAAACTTCAGTTATTTTTAAACACCAAGGGTAAATACAGAGTCACCTTCAAGTCACCTCATTTCAAATACATAATGACATGGTCATTTTATATGTCATCTGTACCAATTCTGTGTGAAATGATACAGTTTTCAAATGTCAGTAAGTTAACTGTAGTTGCACCCATAATTGTGGTTTGTTGTTGGTTCATTTGTTGGGTTTTTTATATGACAGGAACGTATTTTGCACATGATAAAGAGCCCACGAGATATTTTGAATCAAACCAACCACTACAGTAACACAAGTGGAGAAAATGATGTAACTTTGTTTCTCAGACAAACAGATAACTAGAAAGCAGCATGCAAGCCATTATCAAAACACCAGAAACAACCCTAACTGCAGCCTCACGTTCTGTGTGTTTCACAGTAAGAAACATTTAGGCAGTGTCACACCTTCTCATGAAGAAACAAAAGGCCATAAACCAGGCCTTCTCAACTTTCATGAAAAAAACTACAGTAGAAGTCAACAAGTCCTAGCTCGAGACATGTCGAGTTAGTCATGGTTCAAAATGTTGAAATATACAGTGGATTCAAAAAAGGGCGTCCAGTCAGTGCAGCTTAAAAAAAACAATAAACGCCTCTTTTGGAGACATTTAGCTACAAAGGTTCCCACCCTGAGCAAGATACCAGTTGCGCAAACAATTGCCACACAGAATTATCTCACCTGTTGAAACAGGAACTCTAAAAGCCTTCATGAGGCAAATGCACACCTTTGCGTGGATCTGAAGAGCAAGAACCAGGACAGCTTTGCCACAAATCCAAACTGGAGCATCTCTTTTCAAGAAGCAGCCTTCCCCCCTCCACCTTTTCTCAAGTTGATCTTGTACAGCCCTCTTGAATGTCAGGCTCACTCAAACACCATCCTTGCTCCCAGAGAAAGGGCTGTAGGTACTGATGAACTTCCATATTAACGTCCCATTTTCACTGCTTCAGGTTGAGTAATCCAGTTTACATAAAACTGGCACTTTCAGCTTGTCTGGTCATTTGGGCCAGCAGCTGCTCACTGCACATTTCTGAAGAGAGAAGCTACAGTTAAACTTTTAGTTTATTGAATGGCATTCATGCTTTTACACTGTATGTTTTGGTCCTAATTTAAAAAAGTACTTGGGTTCTGTTGGATTCCATCAACATATTGGATGATGTACTAGATATTCAAACACTTGAGAAACAGTTCTGCAATTTAAGTACCAACAACCACATTGACATTCAAAAACTGAAATCAGTTTTTCCTTTTACAAATTATTTTAATTTTTATCAAATTTACTTTTTCTTCAGCATTTAAGATGCCAGTAGGCAGTGTCTGATAACAAAGCTGAAACCCTAAAAGTCATCTGGGTGTGTATAGAGCATACTTTTAGAGGCCGATTAGGTATTTATAAGCAAATTGAAAGTGTACACTAATACATGCAGTATAATTACTAACATTAATTTTGTAGTAACAGCTTTGAGACACTGAATGTGACATAGTTCTTAATGAGCTATCCATGCAGCAAGGTATGCATTTCCTATAAAATACTATTAAAAATCCCTATATTTAAAATCTTAAAATTTGAAATACAATCAACTTTTATATAGTGCCTCAGCATATAATATGATTGCTACTGTGTACAGGATTTTATACTACCCTAGTAGAAAATATTTACAATAGATTGGCCCATTCATGTAAGTTTTCCTCTGGGTCCTATGTGCTGTACAGTTTCATTTATCCAAAAGAGGCTGTACTGCTTTAACGCCCTGTTCTTAATTTGGCAACAATCACAGCTGCCAGCTGTTGTGCATCTGTCATGTGGGGATTTTTTTCCATCACAGAAAGGACAATGCTTGGAGGGAAAATATTGCAGAGGTTCTTGTATGTTTGATACTGATGTTCTGGGATGACATGAGGTTCCCGTGGCTCACCACATATCCCAATCCAGGGATTCCTCCAGAGTTGCTCCATCTTCTCAGGCATGCTCCTTACCATTACAGGTTCATAACAAGGCTGCATGAGACTGTTACTCAGTGGATAGGAGTGGTAAGTGTAGGAGTCTGATGCACATGGCAGTGGGTCCCAGCTGGCGTGCTGCTCTCGGCACAGGGGCGGCCGTCTCTGCCGCGTGGGGTTACTTTCATAAAGCCGCGAGTCGGAAATACTGTCCATTCTTGTCATGACCAAGGCACGGCTTGGTTGTGCAGTAGATGGATGAACGTTTTGAGGCACAGGGTATTCTCCTGGACAACTGGACCGTGCTCCGACAACTGGATGCTGGGTATGTAGGCCTAAGTGGGAAACTGACTGTTTGCGAAGGGTTTGCTTAGGCTCTTCAGTTCCATAACTCTGAACTCTATTTAAGGCTTCATGGTAACCATGGGGAAAAGGCTGAAGACGATTTTGCGATGGCAGTCTGTGGCTCTTCACATTGTCTTCTGGACTGGCATCTGCTACACCCAGATACAAGTCATTGTAAGAGGAATAAGAATCATTACTTGTATGGCTTAAGCAATTGTCAGGACAGGGGCTTGAGTTTCTAGAATACATCCCCTGGTCCGTATCAGCCCCGTAATAATCTGAGTTACGGATACTACTTATGCTCAAGTTGGAGAAATCACTGAGTAAGGAATAATAGCCATGGTCCCCCAATGACTCATATTTGGGATACTGGTCAGTATAGCTAACTGAGGTGCCATGGCTATTGGTGACTAGTATAGGAGGATATTGCACACTGGACATATGTTCCAGTGAGGATTTCTGATGCATGAACTGTGAGGAGCCTGGCACTGGACTGCTTGCAGAACGAGTGTTTAATGCACCAGCTGCATGGCTTTTTGGTGGAGGGAGCGTTGGTACACTTAGTGCAGAAACCAGAGACGGGACAGAGCTGGCCTCGGACTTCCGGGCTACTGATAACTTTTCCTCAGGCTCCACAGCTACCGACCTAATGCTTGGATCTGACTGACGTTTTGGGGCAATGCGTTTCACTTCAGAACTGATTTCTCCTTTGGAGCTGGATGGCCCTGTGCCACATTTGGCCAAGGCTCCCTCACTCATAGTTTTCACAGCAGATAATTTGGCACTTATTCGAAGCTCATCCGCTACTGACCTTTGAGGCTGGTTTGCACGTTCTGGGTGATAATATTTACATTTGTGCCCATAGGTGCACTTTTTACCTGGAAGAAAAGTGTTTTCAGGTTAAATAAATCAAAAACTCATCAATACCACCATTTGCTATCTTTTTTCTTTATAACTTTCACCACTTCTCAATAGTAATATTTCTGTATTAACCCCCTAAGGAATAATTATGTATTTGGTATACACAGGCAGTCAGAGACTCTGCTGCCTGTATCAATGTATATCACTGCATCAAAGGCAAGACATACCATGTTTCTTCCTACTGCCTCATGATTTCAATACTGACAACATACTCAGTGCTATATAAAACGAACAAGCTTTAACACAGTTTGTATAATTATTAATCTCTTTCCTTGACTACAAACCAGAATAAAATAGCAAAAGGTGTGTTATCCACAAGGTATGTCTGCTAAGTCTTAATCTTCTGCTACATTGTTTTTATAAATATGTGTATGAAGGGTAGAAAAATGGACATCGTGCTTGGATAGCAACCTGAAAAATGGTGCATTTCTTTGTTCCAGTAATGACAAGACGTTAATTGCTTGCTTCACCTATCTTTAAATGCATCAAATCAATCTGACTTAGGCACTTACCGTAAGGACACGGTTGTTTCTTATGTTCAGGAATAACTGGCCTTTTTCTTAAAAAATTTTCAAGGCTCGGACCATGGCGTCCTAAAGGATCATCAGGAGGCATAAATCTTAAGGAAAAAGAAAGGAAACTTGATCAGCTTTTCCTGAGGATGCAGAATTAGCAAATTCCCTTACTTTTGAAGAAAAACCCCATACTTGTCATTCACAAAAGAATACATTAGCAGCCGCTCCTCTATGAACTTCTTCCATTCTGGTTTTTCATTTTGAAGATCCCGATAGTTATCATTTGATACAATGATGCCATCTGAGTCGAAAGCAAGTTTTACTATGAATCGATCATCATAGCAAACTACTCTTCTTCCCTGAACTCTTCGAGATGGGGTGAAAACAAGAATTTTTTCTTTCTCCAATTTACGTAAGATTTCTTGATCTGTAAAATAATTTTAGTTGAGCGGCTATTAAAAAGGTTTTAAAATAAAGAAATACAGCCTTTGAAATATGAAAATTCTTGCCCTCTTTTCTGACAAAGTATTTTGCAATTATATACAGTCCCCATTATCATTAAAAAATACCTAGACCCAGAGTGCCATTTTATTTCTGAGGCTTCAAAGCACTGAGTAAATACTCAATATCTAAACTTCATAACCACTCTACAGCCACGTACCTTTACTCAGTCTTCTGAACATGTCAAGAACTCACTTATTACTGTATTACAACAGCCTTCTTGTTAGCCTAGAGTAAACTGTAAGTACTTTGTATGGGTCTAAACACGTTGCCTCTTCAGTGTTCAAGATAACCCTACTAACTGAGTCCCTGGCCTGTTACTACTTATTTCAGACTCACCCAGCAAATAAGACTCAGTTCTTAAAAATATTTGCTAATGGTAAAATTTTGACTACTGCTTCTCCAAAGTGTTGATACGACCCAGTAATGTTCCAAACCCCACAGCATGATGCACACATAAATGCTTGTTTCTTCACCTGTGAAACTGTAGTGTTTTCAAACAAACAGGTGAATGCAACATCATGCAGTGTCACATCCACAGCACTGTACATGGGACCCATTAGAAAGACGACATTATTTTTTTCTTTTTAACCAAGGGGTCAAAGAAAATCCACGTTACCTGTAATTGGTGCATCAGGTCGAGACTGTTCTTTTCTCCATGCAGGTACAAACACAGTGATATCTTTATGTCCTTTTTCCAGAAACCAATCAACAGCTAGTTGAATTCCCCGGCAGGAAAATCCTTCTTTATTGCCATGGCTGAAGAACATGCAAGTTTTAGAAACAGCAAAGACAAACGTTACATTTGGTTTTGGTTTTTGTTGTGGTAGTTTTGATCATTTTTTCTGCTTCCAAAGCTGCCATGGTCAAAGGATATAAGGAAAACAAAGTCTGTAAAGTTTTAGTAGACCTGCTTACATAATTGGAAGAAGACAATCATACAGAGCTATTCAGACATCAGATTACAGCAACCCTGCTACTTAAAAACTATAGAAATGGTGAAATGTCACTATCCCCAAAGAAAAAAACAAATAAGCATGAAGTTTTTCTGTTTTTTTTTTTTTTTCATTTTATTAGCTAAGCTAATGAAAAATATCACTTTCTCTGACAAAATGGGCTTACCTTAAGTAGCACCATAAAAATTACCACAGAAAAGGAATGAACAATACTGGCTGTCATGGGTGATAAGTGCTTTTAAACATCTATATTAATAAAATCTGTTTCTCTGATAATAAATGTTTTACATTTTTTATTAGGACTTTTTATGGGAAAAAATAATCGTGTCAAAGTTGTTAAAGGCCCATCCTCATCAAAAATTTGCTTTCTGAAACACACAGGAGTCTCTAAAACAGCACACAATTCAGATAAAGGAGTTTAATTTTTAAAAAGGCCTAAGAAGTTTCTGAAAGGGAAAAAAGAAATTCTTAAGAGGTTTGATAGAAACCAAGGAGAATCTTAATTAAGTCTTAATCTCTATTTGTATCATCAATAATTACAGTATTTTTAAGCATGAGAAATGTATAAATCTTGCACTTCTCAGATATTCTCAGAGCAGATTTTGCATAATTAAGAGCATTCCATCATATTAAAATTGTCTTTAGCATTATTCTATGCATTAGAGTTCAAAATTTCACTTCAAAGTTGCTGATGTTATTGTTACTATTGTAGAATGACATCAGAGATTACTGGAGCATAGGAAGATGTTTGCTTTTCCTGGGCTCAGAACGTTACATAAGGTAACCCAGAGGCAGACCAAAGTCAGACAGACCTAATATCCTCCATATAACTGAATCACAGCATGGCCTAAATCCTTACAACTTAAATAATGAATACAGAAGCCACAAAGTGGCTAAAAGCATTTTTCTTTAAATTTTTACACATTTAGATTTTACAGAATTTAATACCCTTTTAAATGTTAAGATGCATATGCATTTTGTTATGAGTTCTCCTTGATGATGCATATGGGTCCCTTACAACTTGAGATGCTCTATGATTCTATAAATACAGCACCAGATGTGAGCTAGGCAATAGTAAGAGTACACACACTCTTTTCTCCATTTGCTGCCACATTACACTCAGGAGTAACTCAAGCAGTACAGAGACTGCAAATTCAACAGACACAGAAAAAAAAAAAGTTAAATCCAGTTTTGATGATGTTGCTTAATAGAAAAAAATTTTTGATTGATATGACCACCCCTTGGCACTGGAAAATCCTGTATATAAAATACATTTATAGGATTTGAAGGGGTTATGTATTTCAAAAGTCAGAGTACTCAATACACCTATAGAAATCTGAATTTTTGTGATACACTGAAAAAATAATATTTCATATTACAAATTTTTCTAGAGCAGAAGGCTGATACCAAAGAAATCTACTGTACAAACAGTACCTGAAGAAATGTGATCACTAAGCAGACTTTAAATAACTCCCTCATAAAAAATTCTACTTTCTCAATGATAAACAAATCATTGGATAGCTGAACTCTGTACTCTGCAGTCATGTTCAAAAGTGGCATGGGACAGGTATCTCTTGGTTTAGTGTTGACCTCACAACCAAGTGCACATAGGATCATAAAATATCCTGATTTGGAAGGGACCCAAAAGGACCATCCAGTCCAACTCCTGGCCCTGCACAGGACACCCCAACAATCCCACTACGTGCCTGAGAGCATTGTGCAGATGCTCCTTGAGCTCTGGCAGCCTTGGGGCCATGACCACTGCCCTGGGGAGCCTGTTCAGTGCCCCACCACCCTCTGGGTGAGGAACTTTTTCCTGATAACCAGCCTAAACCTCCCCTGACTCAGCTCCAGCTGTTTCCTTGAGTCCTGTCACTGGTCATGAGAGTGAAGAGATCAGTACCTGCCCCTCTACTGCCCTTCTGGAGGGTGCTGAAGACTGCAATGACATCTGACCTCAGCTTCTTCTTCTCCAGGCTCAACAGACCAAGTGCCCTCAGCTGCTCCTCGCACGGCTTCCCCTCCAGACCCTTCACCATCTTTGTGGCCTCCTCTGGACACTCTCTAATAGCTTCATGTCTTTTTTATATTGTGCTGCCCAAAACTGCACATTCTGGACTCAAGATGGGGCAAACACCACAGCTGTGCAAGTGCAGGTTTACCTCATGCATTATCCCTGTACTGACACAGTTAATTACTTTGAATCCTGAGCAGACTCGATCAGCTCGAGTTCACATACCGTGAAGTTCACTGAATATCATCAACATACACAGCATGCAATTTTGAAAAGAACCAAGGTGTCCTCCCCTGTTCGGTTACTTTTTTTTAATGTCCAGAAGCAATTTTCAACATTGTTCAAAAAATTAAACCATCCACACAAAAGCACAGTATCTCTGGAACAAAAGATTTGAGGAGAGAACTTGGGTTTAAAAGGAGGGGAGGGGGACTGGAATACGGATTACATAATTACATAATGAGCATAATTAAAATCCTAGACTAAAGAGCCCTAAGATGTATTTTCAATGTAACAGTATACATGATTTAAAAAGACTTTGCCATCAATATTGATTTTTCTTATAAACATTTTAGTGATTTATTTATTTCAAACATTGTGACAGGCAGACCCACCTCATGGCGACATTGCTTCCATCAATGACAATTGGCCTCAAGTTATCACTGTTATCCACAACTTCATCTTCCAGTGACAATTCAGGGCTTGCAATTTCCTTTGGGCAAGGGCCTCTTGGCACCAGAGTATTGGTGGTACTGCTGGCAGTGCTTTGTCCCTCTGACTCACTTTTGTTGCCAAGTCTCACAAGCTCTGCTAGAACATCATTGATGAGTGCATCTGCTCCCAATTTATTCAGTACAGCCTGGATCTGATCTCCTGCATACCCAAGCTTTAAAGCAAAATCCATTTTAGCTTGGTATTCCTTGTCCAGATTTGTTTTGCATTCATCTACCTTCAAGTCTTGGGTGATACTGCTCTGTGAAAAGCTTGGGCGATCCAAACAAGGGGACCGGCAGAGTGGCCTATGTGGTTTGGTGGAAACCTCCTTTTCTCTCCACTGAGTAGTGCTACAGCTGCTTCTGAAGTATGGTTGTTCAGGCTCACTTTCTGAGCTCGTCCATTCCTCAGATTCAGCACTGCATTCCCCTGCATCTTGTTCCACATTTCTGTCTTCTCTGGAGTGCCTCTTCTCCATGTTCAACTTCCCTACCATAGACCAGGCCGTCATCACGTTCAGCTTCCAGCCAGAGAGCTCAGTTCTCTTTCATTTCCAAAGCCACCTGGAATTCATATTCAATGGCATCATGTTGGCCAATTAAAAGTTTACACGAGGCTGGAGTCAATTTCCCTTGCTTACTGTGTTCTGGCATAAACACCACCAACATGAAGTTCCTTAAAAAAAAGGGAATAAAGTTAAAAATTGAGTTCTAAGCAATTCTGCAAAATACTCAACTACAATGATTTTGTTTACAAGTCAATAGAAGTCCCTAATCATTCACATTTCTACATAAAACTGATCATAATAAAGCCTATAATTACATTGTCTCTGTAATCACAAATTAAACTCTCCCTCCCCCCATTACTCTACCTACCAAAAAACCCACAAACAAACAAACAAACAATTCCATAAAAAGCATAGAGTCAGAGGGGGCAATAGCAAGTGGTTTTAGTTTGAAATAGTCATAAGTTTTGACTTTATGTGATTTGACAGAGGTGTCTGTGGGTTCATGAAAGGAGTGCATACAGTAAACTTCTTGTGGATGTCCTCACTGAATCTAATTAAGTTTAAACCTCTGGCTTTACCCTAAGGTTGATGCTCTGTCCCTGTAATAGCATTCCTCTCTAGTCAACTGAAATAGAAGTTGACTCAGCTAATCAGAACAGATATTAATCCTGATGAGGGGTCTCTCTCCAGATGGAATCAATACAGAAAAGGGGCTCTTATATTTCAACTATGGAACAAGCACCTTGGTCTATGCTGGGATTTGTGAAACACTTTAGTTACACTGTACAATGATATCCTAATGAAATTCTAGATCAGGCCTACAACAAACCATGTAAAGCCTAGGTTTTATTTTGACAGGGTGAATCAATCTGCTTTTTAGCAAGCAATGTCAAAAATAATTCATGTAAAAAAATTAAATACAATTGTTGGAGCAGAAGCAGGTATTCGGCAGGAGGCTCCAGAGATAACCAAGGAATTCAGCGAACAGCCTTGGGGCTTGAGTGAGAGAGAAAAGAAGCAATTCTGAAGCAAAAGGACTGTTTATAATAGTTCTACTCTAGGACTATGTATTGATTAGTTAATTAATAGTAACAGTATGTTGCAGCTGTTTAGTGAAGAGTTTGTATAGTTTGAAAAATGAGTAGTTTGGAAAATGTGTAGCTGTGTGGCAAATAGTTCCATGCATTCCTCGCTTCCTGTAGTTTGCATATCCCTCCGCCAAGTCTGATAAAATGTAACGTTATCAGTAAATAAAAAAGTTCTCTGCCGGATTCAGTTTGGTCCAGCAGCAACGCTAAACTGTGTCTGTATAGCTTTTTAGGCGTTCACATATAATAGCTACTCAAAGATACTTAGCTAAAGTACTTATTTAAATATAGAAAGAACATATATATTTGAATCAAAACTGCCAGCTAATGAAGAGTTATTATGGCCAGTCTCATGAATAAATTGGCCACCTCAGAAGAATGAAATGACATCTTAGGAGATGCTATACTGCTTAGCTTTGCAATTCCAAATATATTTACTAACTCTGAAATACATCAAACACAACACCTACATATCATGGCTCCAGAAAGCCTAGATCTGTAAAGGTGGTCATGGTATTCTTACTTCCAGATGAATTATCTGTGTTACCATGAATATATCATATCAAATACAGCTTATCAACAAAAAGAGACAGTTCACAGGAAATAAAAAAAAACCACCCCACACTGCACATTAACAGATGTAAAGCATTTTAAAAGTACCAATATTATTACACAAACATGCTTTTCATTTATAATGTCTAGGAAAAAAATAGTCTTTTACAACAAAATTACAAAAAGTGAAAAAGCGAGAGTTTATATATTTAAAAATATATCTTAGTCCCAGACATGAACACGTGGCTCTTCAAAGCTCTTTGTGCCTAGCAGATTCCATGATCAAAGGAGGACAGCATTCTCAGAGATGTGTGTGAGGCAGGTAGCATTACAGTCATTCAGCTTTTTCATTTTTTTTCTCAAATTATGAGATGGACAAATCACTATATCAAACTAATTTACAATGTGGCAACACCTGGGAACTCCTTGCAAGTTTATAAATTGCTTTTCTTCACCTTTCCAAGCCCTGCTGCCTTCCTCATTCCCCAAAAGCTTCAAAGCTTCTGCTCTTGATGTAAACTGTAACAAAGTGCAAGTGACAGAAGCAATTTGTTTTACTTCTGTTACTCACAGATCTATAGTAGAATTATAAGTGTTTAACAAAATGACATTTCAGTTGCAAACTGTAAAGTGGCTAGGAAAGTCAAATCAGCAGATGTCTACAACAGAATAATTTGCATTGGAAAAGGCATCCAGAAAGATCAAAGAACAGAAAGCCAGAACTTACCTAACTCACAGCTGTTGACAGTAAGAATTCACTTTCTTACTAGTTCATCAGTTTATAAAGTGTCATTGGTATCCATTCACCTGCTTAACCCTTTTTCCGTCCATTCTCTCTCAAACAGTGAGTTTGTATACAGTTAGATTTTCTTTTCTAAAATACATCTTATAGAGGTCATTCAAATGAAAGTGACTTAGGAAGCTTAACAGACTATTTCTTTTAAAACTTGCTAAATATTATTTTAGAAGGCAAACAGATTACAGGTCCAGAAAATATCAAGAGCCACAAGACTAATACATGGGAAATATATATGACATTGAAGAAGAAAAGACATATTCCAAAGGCAGCTAAATGATTCTGAAATTGAAGATGACCTTGACATTCCCACTAACCCATTTTTCCAGCAGGAAGCAAAGATAATTTTGTAAGTGACATTAGCCGCACTTGTGAAATATACCTTTCAGTTCTACATACCATAGTTCATTTATGACATCTGGCAAGCAAAAGATATATTTCATCAATAAAGGACACCTCCTATACAAAAAAGACTACTTCACAGGCTCTTCAATTTCAATAAACAAACATACCAAGCATAAGAAATCAGACAGACCTGGAATGCTGCACACTCAGAATTACTGATATGCATAACAGAAGTTCATAAATGACCAGCATTTTAATATTCTTCTTATTCTTTCTTCCCACTTATGACAACACATGCCAATCACTCAAACACACTGCAAGATTAAAAAAAAAGTAAAACAATATCACATGTATCTCAACAAACCTCAATTTAGATTCCCACCTATCAGAAGACACAATATAGCTTTTGAATCAATTTTATTGTTTGCTAACTTGTGAAGGAAATATACAGCTCCTGTGAAATATAATTTTAGAATTATTTATTGACAATTAGAACAGCAGATGGCTATGAAAAAGAACATTTTTAAATTAACTGATCAGAAAAAGTAACTCAAACCTCAGATATATTGCATGAGTGAGCAGTTCCTTATTCACAGTTGCACTATATAGCAAAATGGAAGGATGTAAGTTGCACGCATCAGGTACCCTCTACAAAAGCAATTTCCTCATTTCCCCACCTTTTTTCGCTAACGCAAGTTTCTCGCTACTCTTCTTTTGTTCAGACACTAAACACCTTCTTAAAACAGCATATGCTAAGGCAGCCTTCGCAAGCCCTCCTCGGCGTTTAAAATGACTTAAAATTGCTAAATGAAACCAGGCCAAATTCCCGGCTCCGTCCCCAGCTGCACAGGCCGTTTCACCTGCGCTGCCGCAGCAGTCCCCGGACCCCGAGCCCACTCCAGCAGGGCTGTGCGAGGGACGGCGCCGCCGGGTCCCAGCGAAGGCCCCGCGTCCCCTCGTCCAGCCAGCGGCCAACGCGGAACGGGCGGCAGCCGCGGCGACGGACGGCCAGGCCAGGCACCGCCGCTCCCGGAGCGCGCAGGGCGGCGGTGGCACCGCTGGGGCAGCGGCCCCGCCGGGACAACGCCCCCCCCGGGGCAGCGGCCCCGCCGGGCAGCGGCGCTCCCCGCGCTGCCCCGGAGCGCAGCGGCGCCGAGCGAGGCTCCACGGCCGCGCCGCGGCTGCCGCCGGGCCTGGAGAGCGCCCGGCGGGCGGCAGGGGGCGCCCCGCCGCTCTCCCCCGCCCCCCCACCGCGCGGACCCCGCTGACGGGGGGGTTGGGAGGCTCCACCGCCCCCCCCCGCTCCGAGCCGCCCTCGCCCGCCCTCAGCGCCCGCCGCCCCCGGCCGCATCCTCACCCGCTGTTGTCGCTGCAGACAACGCCCGCGGCTCCCTGCAGGATCTGGCGGCGAAGAGCTGAGGGACAGCGGGGCTCGGCGCGGCCGCGGCACGGGCCCCACTCCGGCCGCTCCCGCCGCATGGAGGGGGAAGGGCCGGCCGGAGCGATGGGAGAGGAGGAGGCGTGGAGGAGCAGAGCCAGGGCGGGACGCGAT
>JAWWLV010000158.1:6978014-6996606 GCA_035041135.1 Platyrinchus mystaceus
GCCGTCGCCCGGCAACGTGCGCGCCCTCGCTGCCGCAGGCGCGCGGCCCCGCGTGCAGGCTGCGCGTGCGCCGCCCTCAAAGGCGCAGTGCCAGGCTTCCCTCTCCCTCACGGCGCCAGGGAACGCTCCAGGCACGGACAGGCCACCGGGCGGGGCCGGGCGGAGAGGGGGACGGAAGAGTACGGGACTGGGAAAGGAACGGAAGAGTGCAGGGATGAGGAAGGGAACGGAAGAGTACTAGGAGGGGAAAGGGAACGGGAGGGTACAGGAACGGGAAAGGGAACGGGAGAGGGCAGGGATGGGAAAGGGAACAGGAGGGTACAGGAACGGGAAAGGGAACGGGAGAGGGCAGGGATGGGAAAGGGAACGGGAGAGGGCAGGGATGGGAAAGGGAACGGGACAGGGCAGGGATGGGAAAGGGAACGGGAGAGTACAGGGATGGGGAAGGGAACGGGAGAGTACAGGGATGAGGAAAGGGACCGAGAGAGGGACAGCGTCAGCTCGTGCTCCCGCTGGGCACCACTGGCTGATCGCTGGGGGTTGCCGTGTGGTGGTAGCCAGCCGCGAGGGGTTGTGCGTTCCGGTTTCGGAAGAGAATGGGAAAAGGGAGACGTCTCCCTTGGCTTTGCCTCCTACCGTCATCTAACCCCCTGGCTGAAACAAGATGAGGAGGCTTAGGGAGGATGGCAAGTGTTCTACAAAAACACTGTCTTTTTCCAGTTTTGCAGGTCACGGGAATGGAGATGGAGGATAAAGGATATGACTAACGGCAGATATATTTAGGCCTAGCTTTGGGACGAGCCAAGGTTAGCATATGCAGGTACTTATACCTTTAGCTCAGTAGGATGCAAATGAGTGCTTCAGCATAAGATTAACAAAAATTTGCAAATACTTTAGGCTTTGCACAAAACACTGACATTTGAAGAGTAGATGCTCTGCAGGTCTCAGGGCTAGCATGTAGTTGCCTCCTATCAGTTTCAGTGTTGCTGGTGACTATATTCAGCTTCCCAAAGCATCCTGAAAACAGTATCAGCTTTCCCTTAAAATATGAACTGGACCGGTTGGACCATATTGGGATGGCCCACTTGCAGGAAAATGGCAACTGTGAGGAGTACTTTTTGAAAGCTCAAAAACCCAATGGGATACAGAAAGAATTTATTTCTGTTTAAAAAACTTAAGAATTTAAAGCAAATTTCACAACTTGGGATGCACCATTATGACTCATCCATTCTCTGATGTTTAGGTTTGACAACACTGCTACACATTCTGCTCATGGTGGTGACTTGTACCTAATCCAGCAGTATATTAGCCAAAGTTCAGTTCTGTTGTATGTTTTACTGGGGACTCTTCTCCATTGGTCTTTAATATCTAATACTTCTTTAAATGCTATTTGTTCCATAAAACATGTGGCACAATTTTTTAAAATATGGTTAGAATATTAACAGTTCAGGTAGAAGGAACCTACATTGCATCACTCCGTCCAGACTTGTAGAATTGATTGCTGTAGCTGGGGTGATTACCTAGGAGGAAAAAAACACATTCTTGAAGTTGGAATTGTTTTGAACTATATTTGTTGTCACAATGATGAAGTGTGTAAACTGACTTTAGACTGTTAAATGGAAGCAGCTACTTTTTTTATGCACAAAAATTCAATCCTGTGCTCAAGTAGGGGAGTATTTTAGCATTAATTTCATTCTGCATAGTACTGCAACTTGTTTTGAAATCTATCCGCTTGTTACCTGTTGGTTTAGAAAAGATCAGATAGAAACAAGATTGAATTTTTCAGGATCACGTGAAATATTTTTTCAGTGCGATTTTTGTGCTTAAGTCTGAAGCTTTCTTTGAAAAATCTAATCTGTGTGCTGGGAAAAACTGATCGTTATTTGGATCACACATATCAAAGTTTATAAATAGCAGTGGAATAGACAATACACATCAGTGTGGTGATTTTGGATCATGTAAAGAACTGTCTGACCCACTTTGTATACAAGGAAAATTGAAACAAGGACATTAAAACACTTGACCGAAGCCATGAGGCACAAGCTGAATGCTAACTATTTGTATGTGCTTGAACGGCAAGTATCAAACTTTGTGACTGCTTTGAAATATGGAGATGTAATATTTTTCTGTCCTTTTCTGAAACATAGGTAGAGAAATAATTGTTAATGCTTGTGGGTAGGTTTACTTCCTAACAACTTCCAGCCAAGGTATAACACCATGGAGTGGTTTTCTTTATGTCATTCAAAGCAGAGTAAAGTAACAAGTTGAATTTCCATTTTCATTTTCTGTCCTCAACCTTTTAGTTTAGCCTGTAAAGCCAGAAATTAAAAAAATAGGATAAACAGTGCAAAAGCAGGCTGCCCTCCTGTTCGAGGGCATTTTCCTTCTCTCCCTCTCATATCCTCATCCTACCAGCCCTCATTCCCTCATTGTCTTAGCATCAAGACTCACTGGCTGACTATAGCTAACTTGTCTGCTACTCCCTCAAACCAATTAGTTCATCTGTCTAAGTCATGCATTGAAGAAGCCTGCCCCCTCTGAGCACACAGCTCACTTAGGGCTCAATCTGACAGTCTTCAATTTTTAAGGCAGCAAGAGTTTGCAATTGACTCAAATTATATTCATAATACTGCACAAATCTTCCATGTGAAACGTTAGGGACTGTGGCATATGAGGAGTTTACAAGATGCATTTTTAGCTCAGAACCAGCTATTTTATGTAGACTATGTGAGTTCAGTTACCCAGTATGGCAGTAATACGTGGCATTAGTTTCTGAGATTGATACTGGCTTCATAACTTTGTGCAAGTTTATATTACCTCACAAGTGTATACAAAAACAGAGTCCTTGCTCCAAAGCAGCATAAAAGAAAATAATGATAAATAGAAGCAGCAGTAAAAGCACTTAAGAGAAAAAAACAGACTGAGAACGAGAGAATAGTAAAGGGCAGGTTGGAGGACAGATAAACCAAAGGGACACACACACACGACTCTGCTGATCTGTGCTTAATGAAAACTATTATTTGCTGTTAAAACACACAATTTTATAAATAAATGGGGTCTGATAGTGTAGTCTACATTCACTCCAAATTCCCATTTACTTCACTAGGAATTAAAAACATTTAAAAAGATGACTAAAGCTATTCTTACAAGGGAAAAATGAGCAGAAAGCTGTGGTGTGCTGGTTCTGATGTCATCCTTCAGTGCTGAAGAGTTTTTATGATGGGCGTGCTTTATTGTGTCATTTACTTCCACTGATTGGTGAAAACATAAAAAAAAAGAAGGGTGGAACTACCTCTTTGGGGAGTTTCAGCTTCTCACTCTGCTTGGGACAGGATCTGATCTGCATTACATTACACTGATCACTCAATGTAATTTGTGTAGGAAAAAGAAAATCCCCCTGATAAACATTTGCTGCCTCAGTTACAAGAGGTTTGCTTAAACATCATCATTAGGCAAGCAGGGCAATGTGTAGAAGTTACAGACCAGCAGCAGTTCTTTGGAGATGGGTCTGGTATCAGAATTCAGGAATTTAAGCCTTTTTTCCTTCTTGACAAGAATTCAAGAGAAGGCAGAGGGAATGTTAGCCATCATATTCCCTTCTTCAGGCCTAAATCTCTTATGTTTCACAGAATATTTTGCATTTTTCTTTTACGCTTTCACTTTTGTGTCTGGTTTATCAGTAGGTTTCCTGTATTTCTTTCAGACTATGGTTGTAATTTCCAAAGGTAGCAAGTGATATTTTCATTGTAGTTTAGTTTCAGCTCTGCTGAGTGCACTAGAGAAGACTGTGATTCTTCATCATGACTCCTAATAAATGGGAAAGTTCTGGACAATATTTGATGTAAATGCATCAGTGACTGAATGAGAACACACCTCAGTTTCTTTTAAATAAATGAGCAGAAGTAGAACTATTTTCAGATAAATTGGAGTTTACCCTTTGAATCCTTGGACAAAGTTCCAAATTACCTTTATTTTCAGATCTGTGTGCCTGCCTTCCTCTCTGATGCCACTCCAGTCTCAGGCCCTATCCCTTCTCCAGACAAACCCTCCTGGCTGCCCACCCTTTTTCATTCTCAGTGACTCCTGGTGAGAGGTCCTCCTCTGGGAGCTTTAAATCGGGAGTGAAAAGCATGGCAGATGAGCAAGAAATAATGGGCAAAGTCGAGAGCATCCAGGAGATCAGGTACTTTTGCTTTGTTCTACATCAGTTAGACTCTTTCACTTTCCAGCCTTCTCAAGAGTGCACTTGCTGACTTGAGTCCCTAATGCAGACACTTAAATCCATGCTCATGTATGACAACTCATCTAGTCCCCAGGGCCCTGGTCATACTGAGAGATCACTAAAGAAGCAGGAGCTGGTCACTGTAGTATCAGGCTACATGCCACATTTGTAGGGCTAACTGAGCCCTGATCAGGTCAAAAGAAGCAAGGATTTGCAGAGCAATGATCTGTAGCACTTGGATTAGTATGGAGACACCTTTATCTAAGTAATTCTTAAAAGCAATGTGCAGACTCCTCTACCTCCCAGATGGCCTTTCCCAGTAAGCACTCTGGAGACAGTTAGTTTACTGAAATTTGCCCTAAACTTTCTGTATTGCTCATTAAATATATTGCTTTTTAGACTTCTCAGCTGACCTAGTGAATTTATGTACAATGATGGCTCTTCCAACACCTCTTTCACAGTGAAAGACATTATTATTATCATCGTCATCATCTTCATCTATACCACCTTATTTGCTTACTGCTGGAGCCAGAGCACAACACCCCAGTGGCTCACACTGTCTCCTCATTATTTCATGCTCTAGTTTGCTGGCTTTCTGGGCATGGGTATTCCTACATGAGGGGGACCACTTGCCACCCTTAGTCTGCAACTGTAGAAGCAATTGGCTCAGGATATTCAGCTCTGTGACTGGAAGCCCTAACTCAAGCAGAGCTACCACTTGCCATGTAAATACGTCCATACTGTCTTGTATTCACCTATCTTTTTTGTTCCCCGAAAATCTTATAATTTTCATTGCTCTCCTTTGTATTCTGACCATTTTAATTTTTCACTTCCTTTTCAGAGCCCCAGACCAGACACCAGCAAATTTGATCAGTGCTGAGTAGAAGTTAAATACTTCCAGTGCCTTCCATATAACATTTCTGTAATACATTTCAGAAGAATTACCCTGTTCTCAGCAGCCTCATGCTACTGACTGATGAGTGGTTTGTTTTGTTTGCCGAGACTGTGGTACTGCTGCTTATACGTTTGTAGCACACAAGTTTATGTTTGCAGAATCCAGTTTCTCTACAGATTGTCTAGACCTTGAGCTTAACGTTCATTCTAATGTGCTGATGCTTCAGCCCAGCATGACCATGAGAGCTGGGAAAACCCAGATTAAATGCTTGGACATACAGGTCATGATTGTGAATTTACACCATGTGGCTCTTAGGACAGATCCTGGAAGAGACCTTGCAAAGTGTGGAATACAACTTACCTTCATAATTTAAAACACAGTGCTTAGTACGTTACAGAAGGCAAAGAGGAATAATTACCTGGCTAAAGAAAGACTGAAGGTCTGTTCAGCAAGCTCTATAAAGTGCTCTGTTATTCTTGGCTAGAATGTCTGTAGAAAGACAAATAGTCACTTTCCTCAATCTAACAGTTTTATTTGCATTAGGTTTGTTTAGTTTGTTTTTGTGGTTTTTTTTTTTTTTTCATTTTGTTTTGATTTGGTTTTGGGTTGGGTTTTTTTGTGTTTTTTTTTTTTTTTATAATTTAAGTACTATGTATAGTAGCAGAAACAAAAAGGAAAAACCTAAAGAACAAAATACATATTTTCGGAACTCCAAATAGTTGTATCACTGAGAGCATCCAGTACAAAACAGCATGGTAGTAATAATTGTGTCCAAGTTTTTAATCAAAATCATGAACCCATTCAACAGTCTTTTAGAGCCTATTTTAATGAAAAGCTAAACATTGCACAGATCTCAGAAAAAAGCTTTCTCCTCCTTTTGCACTCCTAACAACCTTTGACATAATGAGGTGTGACAAATTGATTTAAAATATAGTTGCAGGAAGAAGGGCAGGCAAGCTCTGCTCTGCCTTGTGGGTGTTGTAGTCTTTCTGCAGGCTCTCTGCCTAGGGAGCAGTAGGAAGCTGGACTCTAATTCCCATATCTCCCACTAGAGTCTACTGCACAGGCTCGGAGCCCATATGCGAGGAGGGGGTGACCACATTGTGTCTATTGTATGTTTTTCTTTTTTCTTTTTTTCTTTTTTTTTTTAATTTTCCCTTGGCATTTTTTACGTTTCACGGGAGGTTTAAATCGGGAGTGAAAAGCATGGCAGATGAGCAAGAAATAATGTGCAAACTCGAGAGCATTAAGGAGATCAGGTATGTTTGCTTTGTGCCTCATCAGTTACATGAAGCAGCTTTTTCCTCGGGGGAGCGGAGGACTTGCATCAATCTGAAACTAGCTATTGTGCTACTGAGGGAAAGAAAAGTACCTTTGGGTTTACGATGAGAGCTCAGAATACATTTTTCTAAGCAGGGAAGGAGCATCTGCTGCTGGTAATCACCGCTGGAATGCGTAGTGAAGGACGGTAACGGTCGTGCATTTCCAGAGAAATTTCCCTGAGTGATGAGAAGGCGGAGTGATGGGAAGGACCGAGCAGCCCCAAGGCAGCTAGGGGGAGTGATGTCGGGTCGCGGCTGTTTGTTTGTTTGTTTTTAAGTCCTTTGTCTTATTTTTTAATATTCCTGAGGCTCGGTCTTGAATCTTTTATTTTGCTCTGACGCCTGGGCAGAAGCCTTGACGGGCTGCAAAAGGAAGGGCATGGCACGGCAAGCAGAGTCTAACACCGAAAGCCGAGGGCGGACGTGCCCCCGGGCAGGGCCGGGCCGGGCAGCACTGCGGGCTCCGGCGGAGCCTCCCGGAGCGGGGCAGCCGCTCATCCCCCCCAGCGGGCGGTGCCGGGGCCAGCTCTGCCCGCCGGGCATCCGTGCGAGGGATCCGTGCGGGGGACGGCAGGGAGCAGCTGAACCTTGGCGGCTTCTCTCTGCCCTGCCTTGCGCTCCCGCTCGCCCGAGGGCGTGGAGGCGGCCGGGAGAGGCCTGGAGTGATCTCCCTGCCTGCTGCTTTGGGCCGCCGCCCCGGGGCGCTGGGGATGGGGAGCAGCGGACCGAGGCTTTTCTGCCGTTCCTTCCTGCCACTGGGCCGGAGTTGCCTCGGTCTGCGGTTCGTGCAAGGCGATACACCAGGAATTTGTATAAAGCGTCTTTCGCAGGAGGAGTCGCAGGATGAAGAGGGAGCTCCTAAACAGCCAGGGATGGTACCACGTTTCCACATCGGGGACATTTTCATAGCTTTAGGTAGGGCATTGCCACTTTGGCTAAGGGCACAGATTTTGAGTATCAGGCCTGAGTTGCCTAGGAATTCATGCATCCAAAAGCCAAAACGCACTGCAGATGACAGTGATTTTGAAAGTAGAGAGAAAGGGAAAACAAGTAGAAAAAAAAAGTTTTGAAAGTAGAAAGAAAGGGAGGTGGAAGACATGCCGACTGTGGGTAACCTCAGGGTGATGAAAAGTGTTTTGGGAGAGGGGCTATCAGGGAGAGAGAGGGCTGGGGATGAAGGCTTTACCACTGGCAGTATGTGCAGGTGGTCACAGAGACTTCTGGTTGGTAACAGCATCTCTAAGAAGCACACTTTACGCATGAAAAAAGTGAATTAGGCACCAGAGTACTGGCCTCAGCCTTCTTTACACAATACCACAAAGGTGGACAAAGATCAAGAAAAAATATTTGTCTAGAGTCCCCACACTATTTCTAAAAATTGATGTGACAACAAATACTTTACAGTGTAAGAGGAATGCTTTTCTACTCAACTGTTAGGCAGGCTATGATTTAAAATACTGATCTAGGTATGGCCTGCTACAGTTTGTAGTACAATTATTGTAACACTTCATTTAAATTATTTTTTTCAGAGTGGTATCCTTTATTTGAAAATTGACAGTGCACTCAGTTTTCTGATAGTATATTCAAAGGTGATATATAAACTGCAATTAACAGATTTTTGTTATTACTTTGTGGCATAAGGTAGTGTACAGGTGATCTTACTAGCTTTAGTGTACAAGGAAGTATCAAGAAAGTTGTTAAATAAAAAAAAATCAATGTCAAAAAGTCAATCCTATTTGCAATATTGATGTCCATTTTGAGTCACTTTTAACAAAATCTGATCAAATTAATCTATTTATTCATCCCCAAATCTTTTAAAAGGAGCTTGCATTCTGTAAAAAATTTTCTTCAAAATAAACATGAGAATTTCTTATGTTTACAAACTCACCTTTGATAGATTTAGCAGACTTTATTTTGTTCTGCTTTCCATGTATTCTACAGACAGAGGAAAAAAAGTATTTACAATCAAAATCAAAGAATTTGCCCATTCCTAGGCACATTCATCTCCATCTCTTATTAAAGGCAGCTTAGCTGGGTTTTTGAAAGGATTCAGGAATCTGATTTCAAATCTGGGATGTGATTTTGAAGATCTATATCTGTATCCATATCTGTATCTATAGATAAATACATATAATCTGTAGTCAAGGGAATATCTTTCAGTAAATGTGTTTCATGCCCACAGTCCAAACATGTATGGACATGCTTATTTATATGCATTAAATACTTCCACAGAAATAACCTCAGTCATAAAATTAAACAAATGCCTAATGACTCCCAGTGTTCTGACTGGGAGGAGCTAAAAGAGAATGAGAATGAATATATTGATGAGAGATGCTAGTTTCACTGTTTAATGCCCTATTGGAACACACTTAGTGACTACTGTCATCAATGCACTATAAGAACTTAAATAGAAGGGAAAAAATATGAGGACAAAATTCATTAGGCAGTCTAGAAATCACACTTATGGTTCCTGTTTTAAAAATTACTGCCTGATGCTAACAGGGGGAGTTGTAATTTGTGTGGACTTTTTCTTTCCTAATGTCAAAAGCTAATCCTTTGGACTTAAACAAGCCCCTGCAATTCATTTGTTGTAGCAGTCTGGCAGAGCATGGCACCGGTGACTAGTAAAAATGAGGAAATAGATCTATTTCCATTGTCTTTAGGTGAACACATGTAATAAATACAGGAGAGGAAACAGGAAATAAACTGGAGACAAATACTCCCAGTTTCAGTAATCAAAGCTGCCTTTACTAAATAAATGACATTTTATGAAAACAGGGTTAGATGTTAGGTTAGTGGGATATTGCCACATGTAAAGTGGAGGGTAGAGAGGGTCTCTTACTCTTACTCTTACTTAGAGGGTCTCTTACTGGTTTAAGTTCAATATTTACATTCAGACTCATATATGTCATTGTGTAGTAAATGACACAACAACTCCAATGACATTAAATGATATGTAGCTATATACTTGAATTCTATCTACAGTTCATTTTTTCATTTCTCATAATCCTATGCTAAACCTACAGTTTCTGCATTTCTGTATTTTGGAACTAGGGTCAACTGATGCAGTAGAATTCTATTGGTACAAATTCTCTGAATCTACAGTAACTGCTAAAATCTGACAACGTTCTATTAATTTCATAATTCAGTACAAGAATTCTCATAGCATTGAAAAGCTCAGCAAAAAAGCTGGAATTAGAATTCAGTACTCTTGTTTCTTTCTCAGACGTATTTAGTTTCACCCTTGTCTGTTGCTGCTATTGCCTTCTTCCATCTCTCTGATCACATATAAAGTGACACCTCACAAAAATATGTTTCAGTGACTTACTGTTGTCTCTCTATTTTTAATTATCACTGGGATTCAGGAATAAGACTTTGCAGATGGAAAAAATAAAGGCACGACTGAAAGCAGAATTTGAAGCCCTGGAGTCTGAGGAGAGGCACCTGAAGGAATATAAACAGGAAATGGACCTGCTGCTGCAAGAGAAGATGGCCCATGTGGAGGAGCTGCGACTGATCCACGCTGATATTAATGTGGTATGCAACAGTTCAGCTGCAGACAGTCTAAGACAGAGTGGCATATGAATCATTCCACAGGCTGTGGAATTGTGCACATCAGTGAACTATCACTGGTTCAATAATCTGGACTTTACAACACCATCCTAGGATCCTACAGAGTGGAAAGTAAATTTACTTCAGGGTAATTGTTTTTTTCCGTGTTGGGCAGGATACTTTGTAATGTTGGCATAGTAAGCACTTGCACCAAGAGGAAAGAGAACCAAGCCTATTGTGTCTATGACTTTACCAGTATCCACAGTAACATCACTCCAGCAGTCCCATAGAAAACTGTTCTTCCTGTTAGGCTTTTCTCATTGAGCACAGAGAAACTTTAGCAGCTAGGTGGGACTTGGGACTGGCGGTTTTGGAATGAAAGATTTTGAGAAAATGCATGGTATTTGTTAAGTTCTTAGTAAGAACTGATCTTCATCACTGAGTGGAACCATCAAACAACAAGAAGCACGAGCCTGAAGGGAATTACAATTTATAAACAGGGAAGATTAGCCAATTAGAGGGGCTAAATGGGGAACATCTTTTTAAGTGTGCATTTTTTATGTCATGTTAGGTCACTTACATGATTGCTTAGTGGTTTCTAGCTCTGAAGGTATCTCTGCTTTGCACCAGAGAAAAAAACTCCCACACTGTAAACACATACAAGCTATATACTGGATGTGCACACTGCATTTCTTTATCTCTTGAAATGTCTGTTCTCCTATCCAGCTGCATCACCTCAATCTCTATTTCATCATTCCTTCTTTTTCCAGTCAGATTGTCTTTTTCTCTGCTGCTTTTCCCATTTACTGCAGTAAGAGAAATAGGAACTTTTCCTTGTTTTGTTTGTTAACTTCTGACAATCAGTGTTCAGATATCTTAGAAACACAGAAAATTAGTTTTGTTCTACCTTAACTTCTTTTTTAATGTCTGCTGAGAGTTTTCCATCAGTCCTTACTTGCTGACTTTATCTGTAGCCTGTCTACCTGCTTCTTCTGTTGCTCAGAAGGTCATAAAGGTTGAGTGCACCTTTTTTAAATGAAAATGCATCTCGTATGTCACTTTCTGTTGCTTCTTCCTTGCCCAATTTTTGTCCTCCCAATACCTTAGCTGTTTGCTCTACTATTGCATTGTCTCCAGTCTCTTCCAGCTTGAGTGAAAAAAATCTTTTCATTCTGATACAGTCTCTTGCTCAATCATAGAGGGACAGTTCTTTACAAGCATGCCCATCCTCCTGTTCCAGATGGAGAATACTATCAAGCAGTCTGAGAATGATCTTAACAAGCTCTTGGAATCTACTCGCCGCCTGCATGAGGAGTACAAGCCCCTAAAGGAGCACGTAGATGCCTTGCGAATGACTCTGGGATTGCAGAGGCTGCCAGATCTATGTGAGGAGGAGGAGAAGCTGTCGCTTGAGTAAGTCTCCAAAGTAAACATTATCTGGCTTTATACTTTCTCTCAATTCTACTGGTCATTTTCTCATTTTACTTTTGTTGGTAGGTGGAAAAAAGAACTCAAGAGGTAAGCATGAAAAACAAAAGTTAACAAGGGATGTGGGAAGACATGTATCTGATAACATTGTCTGAACTTGTTGCAAGGTAAATTTAGATTATTCCAAGATGCAAAGTTTACATATGACATGCAAAAATTCAGGGGTGGTTGATTGTCTAGATTTTTGTACTATATGCTGCATTTTCTAGCAACCTTTTTTTTCCCCCTGAAAAGTACTTGTTTAACAAGCAATAGTAGGAGGCAATACAAGAGAGGGATAAAAAACAAGTATTCTTTAGTTAGTTTGTGCTGCTGCTAGTCAGAATTTTACTTTTTGCTGCCTGGCCAGGGCAGTGACATTTAACCCTAACCCTAACTCTAAGACTGCAAACAAGTAAGTTTATCCAAGATGTGGAAAAGATTTGAATAATAAATTACAGTTTCATTTTTAGGTATTAACTAGGTGGGGGAAAGTGACAAAATTAGCTACTATTCAAAGAACAATGTCCTTTGTTTAACAGATCAGTTTTAAGTGCAAGGGATGTCTTTAGAAGCTTATATTTCTTTTAATGCCCAGCATAATTAAAATAATTTTCACAGACACACAGTTTTCAAGATTTCCTTTGTATTTCTTTAGAAGCGTTGTTTTACATTCCAAACGCCTCGACACTACAAAGAATGTATTAATTTACTGCCTACAAAAGTTATGCATTTTAACAGAATATAACAGAAAAACTGTTTGACAGAGTTGCATCTGAAGCTGTTAAATATATATATATGTTGTCTGGTTTTGATTGGAGTAGACTTATATCCAGTTGTATGTCAAGATACCTTAGAAGCTGATGATCTGGAATCTGGCTGAAGTGTGCAAATGCAGAGAAAAATACTACTGATTCTATTTATGAACTAGTCTTAAGTGTAGGCAATTTGACTCCAGAGGAACATGATAGGAAAATGTGATCCATTGTATTTTAACACAAAATATCCTTTACAGACTAATGAAATACCCCAGAAGGCGGTTACATCTTTTCTTTGTTATTCTTCCGTTCCAGCTACTTCGAAAAGCAGAAGGCAGAATGGCAGACAGAACCACAGGAGCCTCCCATCCCAGAGTCTCTGGCTGCAGCTGCAGCAGCTGCCCAACAGCTGCAAGTGGCTAGAAAACAAGATACCAGACAGACAGCAACATTCAGACAACAGCCACCTCCAATGAAGGTCAGGAGACAAATGTGCCAGGTTTTCTCTTTTGCCATTGGAACACATTATGTTTATAAAGTTGATTGGTATTTGCAAAAAGGAAAAATTATGTGTCCTGATTCTGATTTCCCCTGCAGTGGTTCAAATCAAGAACAACCAGTGGACTTAAAGTAGTAGCACCAGTCATCAAGGGTTAAGGACAAGAATCTTTTATGATTTAGGAGTCTCCATCAGCAGAGATGTAGGCAATTTCCACTCCTCTTGTGTTTCACGTGGGAGAAAGTCATGTAAGAAAGAAAAAAAAGCTTGGTGAGAGAAAAACAAGTAGCTGTTAGTTAATGCCAAACTGAGTCATATTAGAAGCAATGCACATATTTTATGAAGGAAATTACTGATGGTGTATATTACCAGAAAAGGTGATTGTTTCTGCGCTTGGGATCTTCAAGATTAACATTGAGATTAATTTAAACTAACCACAGGCACTTAAGTGACAGTTTTACTCAGCTCCTTCTGTAGTAAGAAGAGCTAAGTAATTCCATAGAGCTACTCATCCTGCCAAGGTTCCAAAGAGTCACTGACCAAGTAGGCAAACTGATGTAGGTACATTCCGTAGTTATATACTTACTATCTGTAGTTAGGCAATTGAAAAGCCTTTCTGCAAGTAATATGCTTCAGTCAAATGGAAATTAAAGGGCTTAGTATGGAGCAAAAAGGCAGAATTCTATACCTTGTGTTAAATACATGGAATTCATCTTAACACTTGCTCCTGCCTTAAATCCTGTGACATCACAATTGACCTTCACTGTAACTTCTCTGACTCAATGAGCTATTATGCATGTAAACACCTCACTGGAACATTTAACACAAAATAGAATTTATTGATAGATGTATGAACCATGTGTCTGCAGAATTGTAGTTTGAATTCAATGAAATACTCCAATTTTTCACTTGGCCTGAAATTATTGTACAATCCAGATACCTGGATTGTATAGAATGTAGCAGTGGTTTGCCTTTGAAGGCAAGAAGACTTATTTTTGCCTGTACTGTGACATAGAATATGGTACTCAATAACTCATGTAACAACGCCACTTAAATGTTTGTAACGAGAGGCTGCAATGTTGCATTTCAGGCGTGTTTATCGTGCCACCAACAAATTCATCGGAATGCGCCCATATGTCCACTCTGCAAAGCAAAAAGCCGATCCCGGAATCCCAAAAAGCCCAAGAGGAAACAGGATGAATGAAATCAAGAAGATTGCCAAGCTGTGTGACCTGTTCCAGTAATCTTCCAGTAGAACTGCAAATGCACCTGACATTACTGAAGTGCAGACTCAAGTATGACTGTCTCATTGTTTTCTATTTAATGCAATGTAAGCACAATGTTCCTGTTCTGTCTTAAGTTCCTTCCAGCCCTTAGGATTTGGTTTTAGGAAAGTAAATATTATGGTCCTACAGTTTAACATTTCAGTTGTTCCATCTTTTGGAGTCCTAAACAAACTGGAATTCTTTGTGCAAGTCAGGCTATTGGCCAAATATGATGGCCACAAATGTTTTTATGTTCTCTCTTTAAAAACTAGATGTCACTAAAATATTTTTCTGTTTTCTCTTGTTAACAGGAGACTGACTATTAGAAGTGCTGAAATAGCAGTCTGTTTGTTTCACTGAAAAACAAACGATTTGTTTTCCAGGCTGGTAAGACTGCATAGGTTTGGCTATCCAGTAGAACTCTTATACAGGAAATGTTTAGGGAAAACAAGACTGGTTATACAGAAAATCAGTGCATTAAGGACACACATGAATTTTGATTTACTGGAGTTTGATTGTACCATTCCCTGAAACTTGACTTGAAACTTGGAAAATTGATGGCTATGTATGAATTTCTAAAAGTTATGTGATTTGTCATACTTCAGCATCTTAATAGGTTATTATTTTCAGCAGCCAGAAGACCAACTGACTTAAGAACAAGGCTCAAATGAACTGTATTGGAGGCTCCTAGGCTCTATGGCCAGCCTGCATGTTGTGGTTCTCTAGGGAACATGCATGAAATATCCCGGATTTCTGTGTGCACAGACTGTTGCATCAGCCATTCTGCTGTCTTCCTGGCTTCTACAGCCAAAATCTCCCTTGGCAGACTTATCCTCCACAGGAGGATAGGAAAGTAACATGCACAAGGAGTGGTGTCAACTAAAAATTATGTATTTCACCAGAACCACTGGGCTTTGATGTCGTTGTCCTCCCTTAACCTAAACTTTCTATTTCTGTGTCTTTTAGTAGTCATTTGCAAGTAAGCTTTACTTCAGGCCGTTGTTTTTCTTGCTCTATGTGTGCCCAAAGAACCCTGACTAAAGCATCCAGAGTAGACCCCTCCCTGTATCCATGTCTTCATTTTGTTTCACCTAATGTGACAACAGTTCCTCCAATGGGGAGGATGACAATGACCCACTTACAGAAACAGTGCTTAAAATTTACTCATCTCCAGTCCCAGTTCTGTCACTACCTTTGTTGACTAAATTGATCTCGAGTATTAAATATTCTTTTCACTAACTTCAGGAGGCAATTCTTGTGCTTGTTCATATTTTTCTCTCTTGAACAATATGCTTGTTCACATTCTTCTCTCTTCAGCTCAAGTTCTTCTCTACTATTATGCTAGAGTGGTTATATTGAGAATTTGGCTTGTTAAACAGGAAGAACAGGGCACTGGCAACTGTAATAAATCCACAAAAAGCAATTTTGCTGGCCAAATCACATATGCCACCATTAATTTCCCAAGTCTGCCACAAAGTACACGACTGATTTATTGAATATAGTTCTGTAGCTTATGTCAAGTTCATGAGGTATTCTCTCATTTTAATGTTTCATAGCCATATGAACATCTATCAACAGCAGAGACAGAATTTGGACCACATGCCCCTGAAATTATGTGAAGAGCAGATTCTGCTAGCAGAATTACTGGGATTTGGTCTCTCTGAGATAGCAATAATGGAAGATAGTCTGACTCCATGCTCCAAATGGCAGTAGTGCATTATGCATGTCTTGTAGAACAGATAGTGGATTCTGCTATTGAGTGTCAGAGTGGTCACAATGCTGTGTGTTCTGTTCGGAGCAGTTCCTAGTAAGTTGAAGGGAAAACATACACTAAGATAAAAGTACATGGACTCCCCCAAAATACATGCTTGAGAGCAGCATACTTTGGTGGTAGCTGTATATAAATTTAAGAAGTAGTGACAATGGAGCGGGCAAATGGTCTGCAATGAAATAGTGTGAAGAGAAGGATTGATTTTTAGTAACTTAGAGTTCTGAAATAGATAAGGTTAGTCATAGTTGCTCTCACTTCACTGTTACTTTACCAGGTTCTTTCTTTCTTGGGGGATCTCTAAACTGAAGTATGCTTAAGGATGGACCACTTGCTGATTTAGTACAACAGTTTTGTATTTTTTCTTTTTTAAACTAGTCTCTTGTTCTCTTGTGTTTAAGAAGGTTAGGGTTTTTTAAAAGAAAAAGTGAATATGACGTACTGTGTTTGCATCGATCATGTACTACTATTTACAGATTTGTTTGCACATCCTTTACAAAGTTCTGCTATATGAATAGCACGCATTGCTGAAAATGAGCATAACTGAAGATGAGTCAGCAGTGCTCTGGCAGCCAAAAGGGCCAACTGTGTCCTGGGGTGCATCAGGCACAGCATCACCAGCTGGTCAAGAGAGCTGATTGTCTCACTCTACACTGCACTAGTGAGGCCTTGAGTACTGTGTGCAGTTTTGGATGCCTCAGTGCAAAAAGGACATCAGACCATTACAGCATTCCAGAGGAGGAGGGTGACCAAGGTTGCAAAAGGTCTCAAGGACAAGACCTCTGAGGAGCAGCTCAAGTCACTTGGCTGGTTCAATTTTGAGCAGAGAAGGCTGGGGGGTGTCCTCATCACAGCCTACAGCTTCCTCAAGGGGGAAGCAGAGGAGGAGGTGCTGACCTCACCCTCTGATGACCAGCGACAGGACATGAGGAAATAGAATGAAGCTGCATTAGGGGAAGTTCAGATTGGCTCTTCTTTGGGAGAGTGGTTGGTCCGTGATACAGTGATCCAGGGAAGTGGTCGAGGCACCAAGCCTGTCAGAGTTCAAGGAGCACCTGGATGACACTCTTAGTCATACAGTTTAATGCCAGGTGGTCCTGTAAGGAGTGGGGGATTGGACTTGATGATCCTTCTGGGTCCCTTCAAATGTGAGATGACCCTAACTATTTCAAGGAGACAGAATATGCATTATGTATTCAGGGATCATGGGGGTGGGAGCAGAGAGGGAGATGGTGTCTTTCATAAGGCAAGAGTATTCTTTTCTCTCACAGAATAATGACGTAAGTTTAAGTGAAGAGCTCTTCTTGTGACAGCCCTGGGCTCTTTTCTCCCAGGCAACTTTCTCAAGAGACTAGAGGAATAATTATGAAATACTGATTTCTTCTTTTTTAGGCAGAGGAGGAAGCTGTCTGAAGTACAGTTCTTACCACAAGTCTACTGCAGTTTTGCTCCATGGATTTTTTTTGCTCTTTCTTTGTAGCTAAGGTCTTTGTGGATACTTCTTTGCTTGGCTTAAATTTATTCTAACTTGGGTTCAATTCTCTTAATAGTCACAATGAGACACTCCGCAAAGCTTGCAAGACTTTTATATTTACTAAAATGTGGTTTAACCCTGTTTTTGTCATTCCTTTTTTAAATGGGTATCAAAGTGACAACAAAGTAGCTGGATTCTCTTGGTACAGATGGTTTTCCAGGATCTCCTCCTGATTCCTCACTTGCGTCAAATGATAGTCATGTTGTTCTGCAACCAGACACCACAAAAACCCCCCCACAAAACAACAAAATAAAAACCAAGAAACCCCAAGGCTTTCAACCGTGAGCTCATGATAATAGGATGTGAACACTGTACTGTGACTAAATACTTTGTTATAGAAATTTTCGTACCCAAGCTGGGATACATCAGTTGTTAAAACTTTGGTGCCAGGGACCCCACTAACTACAGAGAAAATATAAGGCAAATTTTAATACTTGCACTTCCTGAATTCCACTTTCATTTTTTAAACAGGACATGACCTAACCTGATAGTGGCTTCAAGTTACAGAAACTAAACTTGAAAGAATAGACACTGATGTATTATCTAAACAGCATACTATTAAAAAAAAATAAGACTTCACTAGCACTTTAAGTAAAGTGCTTTATTCCTTTGTTTTGCAGTTTTGAAATTCCTTCAGCATAGGTTTTAATTTTAGAATTTAGATGTTTTAGCAATATCTGGTGTTTTCATTGGTTTCTGTGTTTTAAATATTTTACTCCTGTGCCTTGTGGGAGTAACTGTTTAATTTGTCTGTACAGTCCTTTTTAATAAATGTTTGTTTCATGTCATGCTTTCTTCCTGCACATCTGTTATTTGCTTAGGCTACCAAGAAGTAGCCATATCCCAAATGGTAAAACTCAGCTGTCTTAATTTTACAGGATACAATTAGCCACAATTATACCTTTATAGAAACTTTGTGGAGATAAATACACGGAAAGAAAGATCCCTTCTAATGAGCTTTAGAAAACAGGAAGGAAAAGGAGGTAGTACAACAGGTTTTAACACAGCCAAACTTCTTAGTTTTGCCTTCTAAAGTTAATTTGAAAGCAGCAATAAACATGATTCCCTCTCCAACTTAAGGTAGAGGGTAGCTGTCTTCTCAAGAGTCCTGCTTTGCCATTAGGAGATTATATCTACCAGTGCTTGCTAGAAGTTGCTTCTCTCATCAAACTGGTGACTGAGGAGTTTATGGCAGCATGCCCTAATCCAACTCTGTCAGAAAAGCCCACATAGGCTTATGTGAACTGCTTATTGTGTACATGGCTTAGACAAACCAATGTCTGTGCAGAGAAAAAAACTGACTGGAGGAG